>PVKE010009718.1:0-44098 GCA_004027555.1 Craseonycteris thonglongyai | reverse complement strand
CCTTTGCGCTCGAGGCCTTTTTCGCTTGTGCGAACCAGCCACTCGAGACGATTTCGGCCAAATTGCGGAAACATTTTACAAGTACTTTAAAATCATTTATAAACAAACAAACATACACAATAATAAAATTTCACCCATTTATTTATTTTTATATAGAAAACAACAAAATTTGATAAATATTACACTCTGTAATTAGTTTTTGTGTGATATTTCGTAAAACAATGCCCAAGATGCATCCTAGGTTTCTCAGGACACGTATCACAGTAATACGTTACTTCCCGCCTACCTCCAGGCGTGTACGGTCACAGCAAACCTTGCAGTCCCTTTTTGGCCCTTGTAGTACTATGTGAAGCCTCCCATTTAGTCGGATTTCATGGGAATGCGACGTAGACGCTTGCTCACTATGGTGGTGATATGATCCTCTCAATTGCTCGACAAGTGTTTTTAGAAACCGCAAATGGCTGAGTGGCTTTTACCCTTTTTTGGTCTTTTCTAGTTTATACAGAATGTAGGAATTGATCAGGCAAATTTCCATGCCCCCCCCCAAAAGCTTACGCCACCATTTAATCGATTTTCGCAGAAAACAATACCTTGATGCATATTGGTCCGCCCGATCAACACCACCCATATATTTTATGTAATTCAAAACAATATTGGGTTTCTTGACCATTATTTCCACACCACCTCGTGTAATCCTTTTGACCGTCGACATTCCTGTGTCACCCCTTGTAGTCAAACAAGTGACAATCCTCTTATCTTTCCACCCTAAAAGTAAGGTGTTACCCCATCAATACGCAACCGTGGATTTTTTCGAAAAATTTGGCTTTTTTATTTCCTTGGGCAATTCTTTCCTGTTCGTTAAAATTGTTCCAGAGATATTGCATTTCAATTTGGCTAGTTCTTGAGCTAAGACATAACTAGTATAGTAGCGATCCGTGTACATAGGGTGCCCCTGAGCACCTGGAATTTTCTCCAACAACATTTTGTGTAAGTGTATCGGAATTCTTGATGAAACAGGTAAATTGGGTCTGACCAAGAGCTCTGTTGTGAGTGATCCATAATATGGCAAAATGCAGCAAATGTAGCCAGTCTTCGAGTCAGCTAGAGTATAAACTCTGATACCCCATTGTGTCGGTTTCTTAGGATTGTATGTTATGATTTGACACTTCAGATCAGCCGGGCGCTGTATTGGCGCCGCTCGAGTTGCTGCTTCAAATCAGCCGGGCACCGCAGCGGCGCCACTCGAGTTATAAGAGCTACAATCACCTCAAAGTCCACGGTACACGGAATTCCACCCCAGACATTGCGAGCGATCCACGATCAACCGAAATTGACCTCGCGATCGACTGGTCGATCGCGATCGACTTGTTGGCCACCCCTGCCATACACTTTCCCCTATTGTTAATACTTTCATAGTTTCATCTATTTGTTACAATTAATGAATTAACATTGAATCATTATTACTAAGTAAAATCCATAACTCATATTTTCTTAGCTTTTACCTAATGTCTCTTTTCTGTTCCAGGGTCATGTCTCCTTAGTCTTCTCTTGGCTTTAATCATTTTTTAGACTTTCCTTGTATTTAATGACCTTGACCATTTGGGGAATACTTGTCAAATACATTGTAGCTTGACCCTCTGATAGAATTGGATGCTTTTCTCATGATTAGGCTGAGGTTATGCGTGTTGGGGAGGAAGGTCACAGAGATAAAATATGTTGTTTTTATCACCTCAGATCAAGGGCACATATAATCTACATTGATGTTGACCTTTATCTCTGGGCAGAAGTAATGTCTGTCAGGTTTCTCCACTGTCACTCTTTCTCCACTGTTTTTGTGATGTACTCTTTGGAAGAAAGTCACTATGTGTAGCATACCACTTAAGGATGGGGTGTTATGCTCCCCTCTTTTTGGGGTGAAGTATCTAAATCATTTATGTGGAATTTTTCTGCCTGGGACATTTGTCTCTTTTATTTCATTTGTTAATTTATTTAATTATTTATTCATATTAGTGTGCACTCATGGGTATTTATTTTATCCATTGGTTGTAATCCAATACTACTTTATTTATTTTATTGCTCCAAATGATTGAGCTTTGGCCTTTGGAAGCTCTTTCAGTTGGCTCTGTGTCACTTTGACCCTCATTAGTGTGTGTGTGTGTTTTTTAAATGATTATTATTTTAAAAATTTGAGCACTATGCTTCATCTAGTCATTTCTTCCACCCTGACCCAGAGTCCTGGCAACAAGTGTTATTTTATGTGTCATTCCAGTTTTGTATTTTTTCTAGAGTATGATGTAATTAGATCATACACTATGCAGAACTTTTCAGGTTAGCTGTATTAATTTCCGATATGTATTTAAGTTTCCTCCATGACTTTTTAATTTTTTTTAAGATTTATTTTATTATTTGAGAGAAGGTGACAGAGAAAGAGAGAGAGAGAGAGAGAGAGAGAGAGAGAGAGAGAGAGAGAGAGAGAGAGAGAAAAGTGGGAAGAGCCTAGAGCAGTCTCCACAGTTGTATATCACTAATTGTAATATAGCTTCATTCCACACAGGTGGATGTGGGGCTGTGTGGGGCAGGAACTGAATTGGAGTCTGGCATGGGAGGCAAGAACCTTTGCTGCTGAGCTGTCCCAGTTGTTACCAGTTGCACCGCAGTTTAGCACATGGGTTTGCAGGGGCCAGGGCAGGAATTCAATCCCTAGACCTTGTGGTTGCAATGCAAGCATTTAACCTGCTGAGCTATCCCAGCATCCCTCCTTCATATCTTGTTGTGGCTTGATAGATCATTTCTTTTTATCCTTTAACAATATTCCACTATTTAGATATATTATATTCTGTTTATTCCTTTATTGAAGAACATCTTTGTTGCTTCCAATTTGAAGTACAAATATGACAGTTATAAACATGAGTGCAAGTATATTTGTGTACATAAGTTTTCAACTCAACTGGATAAATACCAAGGAACATGATGGCTGAATCACGTGGTATCACTATGTTTTGTGTTATAACAAAGTGCCAAGCTTCCAAAACAGCTGCACCATCTTGCAATCGCACCAAAAATGAGTAACAGTCTTTCTTGCCACATTTTATTGTCAGTATTTGCTATTGTCAGCTTTTTTGATTTCAGTCATTCTAATAACTATGACGTGTGATCTCATTGTTGTTTTAATTTATAACTCTAATAAAAATGATGCTTAGCTTCCATCACATGCTTATTTCCCATTTGTATGTCTTCTTCATCAAAGAAGACACGATGTATGTACAGATCATCTTATCATTTTTTAATGGGTTTGTTTTCTTATTGAATTTTAAGAGTTCTTTGAGTATGTTAGATGCAAGTCCTTTATCAGCTATGTTTTGAAAATATTTTTTATAGCATGTGGTTTATCTTTTCATTCTCTTAACATCTTTTACAGACCAAGGGTATTTTCGGTTTTAACAGTCCATCTTATTAATTTTTTTTTCTATAATCATTATGCTTCTGGCATTATATTTAAAATCCCATCATCAAACCAAGGTCACCTAGATTTTCTCTATCTTCTAAAAATTTTATAGTTTAAAATTTTACATTTAGGTAGACAATGGAAAATATAACAGAATAAATATTGCTAAGAGAGTCACTTAAAATAGTCAGAAGGCTATTAGGGAAGTGGGACCTATCCACATCTTGTGACTCAGTTCTCAGAGCTGCTATTAAGTTGCTAACCTGTTGTTGAATTTTGCTAAGGCTGAGTCGTAAACATCCTGGAGCAATGACTGCTCCATGGACATATAAGGAGTTTACTTTCTTCTTGTAGTTTTCACTTCCGCCATTTACATTTCAGAACTAATCAACCTCTGTTAACCTAACTAGCAATCCTTCATTTGCATGAAAGAATTACTCTTTGTTGGTTTTGCCTTTATAAACCCTGCCTTTCTTTGCTCCCTCCAGAGGGAAATTGGACTGCTATCCGAATCTTCATCTATGGAGTTGCAACTCCTTTTGCTCAAATAAATACTTTTTGTTATTTATCACAATCTTCATCTCTTTGGTTGACAATGTCATGGTAAATTTTGAATTAATTTCTATAAAAGGTATAAGCCATATATCTAGATTCACTATTTTGCATATGGATGTCTAATTTTTCCAGCACCATTTGTTGAAATGACTATCTTTTATTCCCAATGAATTGCCTTTCTTCCTTTGTCAAAGATTAATTGGCTGTATTTGTGTGAGTTTATTTCTGGGTTTGTTTTGTTTCATTGATTTATGTGTCTATTCTTTTGAGAAAATCACACTGGTAGTTTTATACAGGTGGTTCTTGACTTACAGTGGTTTGACTTACAATTTTTTATCTTTATGATGGTGTAAAAGTGATATATGTTCAATAAACCGTGCTTCAAATTTTGGACATTTTTTTTTCTGATGGCTTTTATATATTTTTAAAAAGGTTTTTTTTATGACAATATTGGTAAAGTACAATATTTTGTTAGTTTTGTGCATACACCACAGTTATTCAACATTTATATACCTGAAGAAGTGATTACCATGATAAATCCAGCAGCCATCTGCCACCATACCACTCTATCACAATATTATTGACTATAATTCCTATGCTATACATTATGTCCTCATAACTTATTTGTTTTATACCTGGAAATTTGAATCTCTTATTCCCCTTTATGCTTCTCTTCTTCTTTTAAATGTTTTTCAGTTATAGTTGACATTCAATATTACTTTATATTAATTTCAGGTGTAGAGTATAGTGGCTAGACATTTATATATTTTACGAAGTGATCCTTCTGACAAGTCTAGTATTCACCTGGCTCTATGCATAGTCATTACCATATATTACTTATGCTTTACTTTATATCCCTGTGACTATTTTGTAACTACCCATTAGTACTTCTTAATCCCTTTTCCTTTTTCACCCATCCTCAAACCCCTTTCTGTCTGGCAACCATCAAAATGCTTTCTGTATTTTTGAGTTCATTTTGTTCTTTAGATTCCACATATAAATGAAATGACATTGCATCTGTCTTTCTCTTCTAACATACCCCATTAACAGTCAGATTGAGTATGCTTTCTTAAGAGAGGAAACTTTAGGTCTATTAGCTGTTGATGAGAAGATAAATTTCCTAAAAATTGTTTAATAAAACTTCTGTAGACAAATTAATTTATATGTCTACCCTAGAATATTTGTTCTTGAGGATCATGGATTTTACCTTTTTTTTTTTTTTTGCTGTCCCCAGGGTATAGAAAAGCTTCTGGCACAGAATAAATATGAAAAAAAAAAAAATGAATATAGAAGTAAATTGTTATATTTCTAAATAAAGATCTGAATCTGGGCATCTTAAACTGTCCTGGGAATATTGTTAAGTGCATAATTTAAGTGCTAGACTTGTTCATTTTATTTATAATTTTCATTGTAACATTTTATTTTCTTGTCATTGAAATTGTCAATTATGAAGATTTAAAAAATTATATTTTAATGCATTTTTGATTGACCATTTAGAGGGGATATGAAGAAAGCCATTTTATTTTAAAATTAACTTATGCTTAAATCACATAAAGGAGTTCATTCTTATTTTGATGATATTCTATCTTTACCACACACAGTGCCTATGGTTGTTCTTCCTCTTCTCAGTGAAGTAACTTGTAGAGCATTCAATACACCAATTAAGTGCATTACTTTGAGTCAAAAAGGATGTTCCTTCATTGACCCATGCACAAAATTTTCTTCTTTGAATTATGCCTCTACTTTTCTTTTAGTTTTTGCGTTGTATAATATAGTATACTGGCCACATATGCTTACTGAGCTTTGAATGTGGCCAGTGTTATAAGGTGAACTATAATGTTTTGGATATATTGGGTTAAACAAAATGTATTATTAAATGTATTTTACCTGTGCTTTTTCTTTTTATTACTTTTTTAAATATAGTCACTTGGAAATTTAAAATTACATATGTTGCTCACATATTTCTATTGGATAACATAGGAGACTATTAAGGGTATGCGAGATTGCTAGTTATTTGTTATTGGAAATCAGTTAATTATGATTTTTAAGTCTCTTAGTAGGCATTCACTGATTTTTTAGATGAGTAGAAAAAAGCATAAGGAGTTTAACATCCAAATCCTACTGTTTCTAACATGCTTTTCCACTGGTGGGAAGAGTTGGTAACAAATTAGTTATTTATGTAAGAATATGACCCCAATGAGTCAAATGACATTTATAAAATGTAGAGAAATTGCTATTGGCTCCCAAGTTAAGAAGTTTTATCTCCTTTAACATAAGCATTACATATTCTTAAAGTCTATTCCTAAATCTTCACCTGGTTTGGAGTCCTAGACCACATTCACATCAGTGTAGTTTCTCTGGTCCCTTTTCAGTAGGGGAGGCAGCTTCTGTTTCACTCTGAACATTCTCCTTATCCACACTAGTAACACTTGAATCACACTGAGTTATTTCTTTAGCCTTGAAGTCTGTGCCTTTCACATTCTGTAGACCATCACACAGTTTTCATAAAAAAAAATTTTCTCAGCAAATTTCTCCTGGGTAATTTATGCTTCATTTATATTTCCACATGAATGAAACAGTCTAACTCATTCATCATTTTGATTGCTATCCTCTGGAACATTTCCTATATTTAAACTATTCTGGATTAGAGAAACCTCAGTAAATTTTCTATCCCTGAAAATAAATGCAATCTCCATTTCATGAATAGGCTGTATTCCAAAAGGTTAGGAATCGTGTTACGGATTAAGTTTCAGTCCCAAGGCCAATTCATTCCTCACATATTGTATACCTAAAGTAGAGTAAGTACTGTGTCAATAATGCTATGAAAGTTAGCATTGCATACTAAAACGTTTCTATGAAAACCACACATTTTCAATTTGGCATGGCAACAATGCATCTTCTTTTACTAAAGTCTCTACCAGCAAACCTATCTTTTAGAGAAGAAGAAGGGGGAATCTTCCTAAATTAATGGTTGTGGTTACCACCAGGGTCAGTTTAGGAATTTAAACAGCTAAAGTGTTGGAGATAAAACTCCCTTTTTTTTGGTGCTGGATCCTTAATTTTCTCTTCTTCTTCTTTTTAAAGGTTTTTTTTTTAAAAAAAAATATTTATTTTTAACAGAGAGAGAGAGAGAGAGAGAGAGAGAGAGAGAGAGAGAGAGTGAGAGAGATATGCAGAGAGAGAACTGAACTGGGGGAGCTCCCAGTTCAGCATATGGTTCCGCACGGGCCAGGGCCGGGATTCGATCGTTGGTACCCGGCGCTGCAAAGTGAGCGCTTAACCCACTGAGCCATCCCGGCTTCCCTTTTTTTTTTTGCTAACCTCTTTCTTTCATGGCACCATCAATGACTTAGAAGTACAGTTTTTGTTCATCATGGTCCAATATAGAAAACATGTATCATTTTTCACTTTATTTTTCAATGCTAAAACAAACAAATACTCCTCCTCTCTGTCATTGTTTGCCATTTGTAGAAATGAGGTAATAGCCGTCTTTCCTATATGACATCCCCTTCTCCTGTCACTCAGTGATTTTAGAGGTGTATATGAATGGTGGAGGGTAATCTCTGTACAAAAAGGGCTTAAAGAACATCAATCCGCATTTCAATGGAAAATCAGTGTTAGGCCACACTGCAGCTTCAACAAGGACACTAGCTCTGAGGTGAAGAGAAGTGCTCATTATGGAAGCTGGGATAAATACTGATGAGGACAGTGCAAATAGGAACGACAAAGTCTAGCAGAGGAACAATGTAGAGGTGGAACAGCTACTGAGATTCTAGCATTTTCTCTTTTTTTCTCTTCTGATCTTGACTGAGGGAAAGGCTGAGATGTGGAAAGAGGATAGATCAAAGGACAAAGTTTTAATTAGCTTGAAGTCAAGGAGAAAAGGGAGATAGAAGAATTTTCATAGTATTTTCCCCCTCTGGTGGATATATATCACATTATCTCAGGTTTGTTTTCTTTGAAGAGCTTTGAATGTTCTTTGTATTTATAGCATCCACAACTTCCCACCCCTTTAAAAGATAGCTAAAATGTGCCATGGTTTGTGATCAGCTAAAGCTGTGCCTTTGGAATTCAACTTCAAATTTGTGGAAATAATATTCATTGAGTAGCTGTCACTTATGAAGTGCCATTTCAGAATCTGTAAGTAGACCAGTATCTTTAAACTTGGGTCCTTAGAGTTTGTGAGTTTGTAACCCATATTTGAGTACATGCTCCTTGGAACGTTCACTGCAGATGGAAAAAAATAGTGACCTGAGATTTGCTTGTGATACATGTAAATAAGCGAAGTTAAGTTTATTTTCTTCAGAATTTCACTGATTTCTTAATATGATACACATATTGTTACCTTCAAAAAGGAGATGCAGTGTTCTTCATTCCATTCTATTAGCCAGAGAATTATTTTAAACACTATTTCCAAGCACTAGGTCTTTTTTGGATTATAATATGTAGAATGCTGAAATATATTTTAGTATCATATTCTTACATGTTTTAAGGCTAGGCCTTCTCTCTAAAACATAAATTAAGAGCTCAAAGAAAAATATCTTTATTTTTATTTTTTGGTATTTGTCATGCGTCAATTTTATCAGCATTACTTATTTGAAAGCAACTTAAGAATTTATTTGGAAAAAAGGAGTTCTATAACAAAACAAAATATGATAACCGCTAATTAAGACCAAGTGCCTCATTTTATAAGTTTGAAAACTCAGGTCCAGACATTCCTTGAAATGATTTATTATAGATCTCACAACAAGCTAAATATTAGAACTCAAGTCCAGTGTTCTTTGTATTCCCCAAACTACAGTGAATATGTCCAATAAAGCTCAGATGTAATAAAAAAGGGCTATAAAAAAATCCCACTAAGTGACAGGAAAATTTAGTTCATCCCAACCTGTAACTCAAAATTATTTGCTGGTTTATTTTATGCATAACATTCTTTCTCATGTTAAATGAATGTATTTTGACTAAATTTTATTCTCATACTAATTATATTTCATTAGATTAATAAATATTTATGCTGTGATGTTTTCTTAAATTTTGTAATATATTTTCCTTATTTTTAATTAAAGTGATGGTACTAATGCGTGTTAAGCTACTTCTTTTTTTCCCCACATGTTCCAATTGTTCTCTATTACTTATGGTTCTGTTTTCTCATTATTGGCTTCAAATTCTCATCTGCCAGACATTGTGATTTAGGAGCATGATTATGGCCTTTAAAGTGATCACAGCTGGGCTTGAATTCCAACTCCACCATTTGCTAGGTGTGTGACCTTGGGTAGATTACTAAACTTCTGTGATCTTAACTTGCCTTAACAGACATACAATGCAATATCTGCTTCATAGGTTATCAAAATGTTTATAGACTCTTCTATTCAGGACTTGGGAAAACCCTTAAATCCCAGGTCCATTCTTTTTACTTCTGGTTCTGGAGTTTCTCTCTATATATCTCCCTCCCTCTCTCCCTCCCTCTCTCCCTCCCTCTCTCCTCCCTCCCTCCTCCCCTTCCCTTCCCTTTCCCTGTCTTCCTTCCTCTCTCATTGGGTTGCCCTTGTCTCCCCCCAACCCACATTGAATTAGACACAGATTCTCCAATGATCAATCTATTTTATGATTAAAAGAATAAGGCCTTTATTTATTTTTTTGTTTTGCTTTAAAGCCAATCATGTTATAAAAGCAGATAAGCAATTACAAATAAAACAGGCTATGGGAATATTAAAAAGTTAAAGAAATGTTATTTTTTAAATAGTTTTCATGCCTTTTCTGGAAATCCAAGCTCATTTCCTTTTCTGCTGTCTTGAAGTCCATATTGGACTTCTGTTCTCAGCTTTCATTTCTAAAGGTAAGGTTAATCAGATTGTATCCCTCCTTAGTTCTATCCCAGGAATAAAATGGACATTCTGACCCATCATATTAGAAGGAACAAGGTAAATAATTGTCATTTCTTGCTTGTAATGGGGAATTGGTATAGTAGAGAATCTCAGTACAGTGTGTCTTCCACCTCAACAGACCACTGCAAGCATTTTCACTTTTCATCATCATGAGAATTGTATGAGAGAACACATTGTCCATGTGATACTTTCTCAGGCTCAGATTATACCATCAGAAGATGTGAGTTTTCCCTTTCTCTTTTAAAGAGTTATTCTAAGGAAGGATGGAGAGCAGAGAATGTCATCAATTCCATGTAAAGAAAATGAGTAGTAACTAATTACATGAAATAATTTACTATATCATAATTTAACTCAGCTTTCTCACCTCTTTCCAGATTGCTTCCGACTGTTTTGACCTAGGTTTCGGTTACCCCTACTCTTGGGAAGCTCAGTGTGAACACCTTCCCCTTATTTCCGTTTTAATTCATTTCTTCTTCTGTTTTTTTAACAAAGATTTATTTTATTGTTTGAGAGAAGATGAGGGAGAGAGAGAGAGAGAGAAAGTATGGAGGGTCTAGAGCAGTCTCCATAGTTGTACATCATTAGTTGTAACATAATTTCTTTCCACATAGGTAGATTTGGGGCTGTGCAGGGTGGTAACAAAACTTGGGGCCTCTTGCATGAGAGGTGAGAACCTTCACTGCCATACTGGCAGTTACCAGTTGCACCAAACTTCAGCATATGATCTTTCACGGGCTGGGGTCAGAATTTGATCCCTGGACCTTGTGGTTGCAAGGTAAGTACTCAACATGTTGAGCTACCCTGCTATCCTCCATTTTTTTCTTCTTGATATTGTTTTCTGCTTGAGTTCATTTGATATGACTTTTGACCTCGTGTCAATAGATGTTACCTTGCCTAAAATATCAATTTTTTCCTCTGCCAATCCACGATCCTTCTATGTTTATGAGTTCCCCATGACTTTCTAACCTCATCTTCTCATTACAATCTCTTCTGAGTTTTATAAGCCAGAAACAGCTGAATTCCATCAACCTATGTGAACATCAGGGGTTGCTTTATCAATACTCCATCACAGCATCTTTCACAATTGGCTCAGGATGCTATCTGCCAAGCAGGTAGAGTAACAGAGCTCTAACAAGAGTCATTTTACCCACATATTTAATTAAGAAGGAACTAAACAACTTGCTTATATCCCAACTCTGCTAAATATAAGTGAGAAGGTTTCCATTTGGACACTAGTCTACATTTTGCTTCCAAGGAGTGTCCAGATATCCAACTTTTTGCTCATTTATGAAGACATTCTGCCTTTAAAAAATTGTAGATAGGAAAATTTTGCTGCAAGTATTACAAAAGTTGAAATTGAAGCCAAAATACTCAAGCTAATATTCATACAAGTATATCCTTGCTGAACAGTTTGGAATTTGGAATAATTACATCACTCATGAAAGATAATTTAGCATGTCCCAAATGGTACTGCTTAAATTTCCATTTGTTACTATGTTTAATCAGATGACATAGCTAAAACTGAAGAAGTAAGTGAAATTAAGAATAGGATGATTGTATAAAATTGAAGAAGTAAGTGAAATTAAGAATAGGGTGATTGTAATATTGTCAAAGCACTTTAATTTAAGTCCTAAATTTCTATGATCACCTAGCAGCAGAGGTCACTGGCGTTGTAACATTTTCTTTTGTCCCCTTTGAGTTGCTGCTGTCAAAATTATGCTATCTTTAAGAGTCACATGTAGCTGAGAAAACGGACGATCTGCAGCTCCTTCACAGTTATTACATGTTGAAGTGAATATCAGTTCTTTGTGTCAAATTTTCTAGTATGAAGAGAGAAAAAAAATCTATCTCTTGGTCAAAATTACTAAGAAAATCACTAAGAATCCTATATAGCTTTAGTTTTTTTAGTCATTCATTTTGCTATCTTTGGTGAGGTTTCGAGAGAAAGTAACAAAATGTAAAGGAACAATTTATATAGACTCTGGTCCCTCTAAGGGAAGTGGGCACTTTGTATTAGGAACAAAAAAGTCTGGCTATCATTTTATGCAGTCTTAGAAACTTAAAAATGTAGGATGGGACTACTGAAAGAGTTTGACATTTTATAATTTGCATAGTAACCAAGATTACAACAGAAAGTACATCCATAAAGTATCTGGGATTCTTCCAAGTTCAAAAAATGCCCCCAAGGACTAGTGGTGAAGAGAAAGAACATAAAGGATCCAGTGGATTCTAAAGCATTCTGGAATTTGTGTTCTTTAGTATGCTCGATCTATATTTCATCATCTATGTTTCTCAATGTTCCCATTATCAGAATTTTGTCCTATAAATAAAGGCACTGGAATTCCAGAAAATAATTCAAACTAACCTAGGTCATCTTATTATTTTATTTTTAATTTTTCTCTGAGAATAAACTAAAGTACATTAGGTTACTGATTTTAAAAAATATATATACTAGAGAAATATATTAGGACTATAACAAAGTTTTACAAACCTATTTTACTAATCTGTATTGCTTACACTGTACCTTCAGTGTAATAATTTAAACCCTTCTATTATAAAGCACAGAATAGTTTCTTCTTCCTGGAGTCATGAGTATCACAAATTTACTGCACACTTTGAAAAATATTTCTTCCTTTTTTAAGTCATTTATTTACTCCTTTCAACTATCAAAGTGACATTTAAGCTGAATATTTTAAGACTTGACTTTTACTTGGGCTATATGCTTCAAGTATATATTTCTTTATATTTTAGCTACATTTTCAAGGAAAGATATCTAATTATTTTTATCCTTAAATAGAAATAAACTTCTAATTTATTCATTGTGAATCAACTTTAATATGAACATACCTGGCTTGGTTTCTTTTATTCCTGAAGTAATAGATTTCAGAGCTGCCAAAGTCAAGGACATGCTTTGGTACCTAAGCAAAACGAACTAAAAAAGTACACTTCCTTTTTAAGCTCCTACCTTCCAGGAGCAGTCTATATGATTCATCTATAGTGATTTTTCTGTAAACAGATTATCTTCTATTCTTCCAAGGGGAAGCTCACCTACCCCTTTTCTGTACTATTATTGAGCTTAGTAAGAACTTTTCTAACTTATGTTTTTACAAAAGAAAGCTTAATGTGAACTGAAAATTGGAAGATTTTTCCAGTGTCTCTCTTCCTCTTCATCCCTTAAAATTATTATATTCTCTAAAACCTTATCAATGAATTTGTTCATGGATCACTTCCTGGTGGTGCGATCCAAAACTAAACTGATAAGCCTTTTGAAATTTACTTTGTTTTTTTAAGCAGGCTGGTTTGGAGTTTTGACAGTTTGTGTGAAATTTCCCAATGTACATGTGAATACTTGATAAATAATGACATATATACTACAAGAAGAGACATAAAGTATGATTCCATCTAAATCTGTCAATTTAGACCATAATTAGTATAATTCTATATTGTTTTAGTTGCATGACATCATTTGGTTTTAAAGCAAACAAATATTTCATCAGAAGAAAAATGTGTAAATGTTGAGTCAGCAGAGTTTAAAGCTACTTCCTGCACCTTAACATCAAGAAAATCTTGCAGAGACAAGTGTTTTTACAGACTTTTGAAACAAAGCTAAAACAAGGGCAAATGTCACAATGTTTCATGCAATTGGAATAAAAGTGAGGAGACCTTGTTATAAACATTGTAGCAAAAAAAAAAAATCATGGTAAGATGTAAATTTTAGCATGCTAGCCACATTTGAAACATGCAACATGTGGCATGAAAGAAAAGGTTAGAAACTACAGGAATCTGACTGTTTGGATTACTTTGCAGTGCTTTTCATTTTCAAAAAAAAAGAAAAGACAATGTGTTTCCAGGGTATTCCTGCCCCTCTTGGATGGTATTCCAAGAGGGGCAGGAATACTTGTGGCTCCTCAAGTATTTCATCACTAGCTCTTGGAAAAGAAGTATGGCTTTTAAAGCAAAGGCCAAACGTCTGCAGCCAGATGATCATATATTTTTCTTTGAATACTGATTTTGGGAATGGTTGTGTTCTTTGGGATTCTCCCCTCCTCTGAGCATTTGTCCTTAGACAACTTCAGATGGATCTGTACTGGGTTATTGAGGGTTGAGCTTTAGTGCAGAAGAGGAGGTTGAAAAAGAATAGTTTTCATCTCTAAATGAAAATGCAAAGATTTTTTTTTTTTTTTTTTTGAGAGACAGAATGTAATTAGCCAAAGTGGAATTGGGCCAACTAAGAGGCTTGAACAGGCTAAATGTGCTCCCAGTTCTTCGAGCATTCCAAAGACAGGCTTTCTTGACTGTCAAGCATGAAAGGTGAAATACCTACAAAAGTCTGAAATGGTGACTGGGAGACATGAAAAGAGAGATATAGTTCAGTTTTCTCACAAATTAAAGATGACAACTGAAGCTAGCCATGCCCTCTCCAATCTAAAAATCCAGTGACTAATTTTTCTAAGCAGGCACCACATTGCTCCTGCTGGCAACAGGACAGATATGTGTAGTGGGCACTCTTACCCCAAGAGAGGAACAATTGTTCTGTCTGAGGAATGGAGGCCAACTCTCTTTAAGACGTAAAAAACAGCTAATTTAGGACACATTTAAAAACAACTGACAAGAGAAGGGAAAAAAAAATCTCAAGTTACGGTGCAGTGTGCCAGTTGACCAAATGTGAAACAAAACTAAACAAAACAATCCTCCACCTCTACTAAAATGAAAGCGGAAAAAGGAACATTTGTCTTTGTGCTTGTTCTATGCTCATTTTGGCTTATTTCATAGCCTTTTCCAAGTTTAAATTTAAAATTTGATGACTCTCAGAAGCAGAAAAGTTCTTTTCCAGGTGTCATTTTAATCTATTTCTGTCAAAACCTTTAAAAAGAAATCAAGAACTGTCATTTAAGGAAAAAAAGGATACAAAAGATGGTTGACTCTAGGATAAAATATAGTAGAAATATAGTAAATTTACCTAAAGAGGAGAGATTTTGTTGGTTAGAAGAAAGAACTCTGAAAAACATTGCCTTTTAAAATAAGACATATGGAAGTCACTAGAATTAACTACTTGGTGGAAAAAAACAAAAAACAAAAAACCTTTCTAGATTAAAAAAATGAAATCTTGCTATCCATAAGTTCTTTTTTTTAATTTTTTTACCCAGTACAATTTAACCCTGCCTACTCTTTCATTTTAGGTGAAAAGACAATAGAAGTTTTTGACATAAAGATGTATTTATATGCTTTTTTAACTCAAAGGACATTTTGATTTTAACATCAAACTCAGATTTTGGCTCAGCATGAGAGAAAATGCCTCAGGGCATTTGTTTTAGTCATAACTGAATCCCTTATATGTGAACTTGAAAGAGATCTTCCTAGTGTCTCTTGCAAGGGCATTTCATACAGGCAATGTGGGCTGGCAGAGGGACAACTAGGCTGGAAATTAAAACAACTGGATTTGAATCCTACCCTAGTGACACTGGACAAATGATTTAACTGTTTGGAAAATGGTGATAACATTTAACATCTCATCTCGTAGATTTTATAGAAAAGATTAGATGAAATAATGAATGTGAAAGCACAATAAAATCTATAAAAAGTTGCATAAAATAAGGTAAGTTTTTTTCTTGGTCTCTGTTCTTTTTTCAATGCACTTTTTTTGTATTATGATTTTCTCTTCAAGCCTTTATGTCTATGTCATCTCTTTGAGTTGTACTTATTTTACTGCCTGTTTATTTAAAAAAGAATTGAAAGGGTAGTTATATATATGGTCGAGTTTTTCTCTTCATTTATTTCTGTCAATAATTTCTGGAGTTAATTTTAGAAATTTGGAGTCAAGTTAAGTGAGTAACTCTGAACCTACCTTTGTACCTTCACATCATGCATGGGAACCCTGTGTAGGAATGAATGGAGATAAAGGAACACAATTTGATTTTAAAGTGATTACAAACACTTATTCTCTGGGAGAATATGAACATTTGTGCTTACGTATGGGAAATTACAAAGAGTGCTGGGGGATAGTGGACAAAAACACATATATGAAAAGTAGAGGCAGTGCCAGCAAAAACTAGGCAAAGACATGGAATTGTGGAATCAGAATGAAAGGGTATTTTAGGATTATCTAGTAATACTCCAGGAAGGGTAAGTGGATCTCTTAAGTAACATCTCTGCTGGAAACTGTTTGTATTGATATTTAGTTTTTATTTGTGAAAAGCTGTATTCTCTTGAACAATGTTTCTCTAACTTTTAATGTGCATGTAAGTCACTTGGAGACCTTTTCAAAATGCATATTCTCATCGAAAGCTCTGGGATGGTGGCTGGACTAGTGAAAGGAGTCAGTGCTTCAGATGAGCTCTCAGTCAATGTCACACGTGCTCCTTCTCAGAGAACAGTCTGAGTAGTTAGACTGACTGTCACTAAAATTATTTTTCCCTTAGAACTAACACTCCAGGAATGATATTAATATATCCATGTTGGACAAATTGTGACTTTGGAAATATTATTCAAAAAACACTCCATTTTTATATAGCTTTATTGAGGTGAAATTGATGTATAACAAAGTGGCATTTGAAAGTATAAAATCTGATGATTTTGACATACAATCTTGAAACTGTTAACAGCAGTCAAGGTAATGAACATTTCTATCACTCTCAAAAGTTCTTCATGACTCTTTATAATCTTTCTTCCCTTTTCCCCTCTCCTATCCCATGGACCCATTATTTTGATCTCTGTCATTTTGGATTATTTTCATTTCTTTTTGGAATTTTATATAAAAAGACTACCAATATGATATGTACTTTTGTTACCTAACTTTTTTCATTTCTTTCACTTATAATAAATATTATGAGACTCATCCATATGCCAATTTTTAAAAAGTTTTATTTTGTTTTTGACAGAGACAGAGAGACAGAGACAGAGAGAGACAGAGAGAAGGGGGAGAGCCCAGAGCAGTCTCCATAGTTGAACTTCATCAGTTTTTGACATGGTTTTGTTCCACACAGGTGGGTGGGGGCCACGCAGGGCTGGAACTGGGCTGGGGGCCTCCAGCATGGGATGTACGCCCCTTCAAGCCAGGGGCTGAATCAGGGGGCAAGAACCGAACTAGGGGCCTCCTACATGGGAAGCGCACTACAGTTTAGCATAAGAGTTTGTACAGGCTGGGGCCGGGATTCGATTCTCAGTCCCCAGGGCTGCAAAGCAAGTGCTTACCCTGCTGAGCCATCCTGGCTTCCCCCCATTTGCCTATTTTTGAAAATTAGGTTTTTGTCTTATAATTGAGTAGTATGTACTGTTTTTATTGCTGAGTAGTATTCCATTGAGTGTATGCACTACAATGTGTTAATCCATTCTGATGCTAATAGACATTTGTGTCATTTCTAATTTTGAATTTTAACATATAAAACTGTTAAGAGTATGCACAAATATACTTTTGAACATATTATTTTATTTCTCTAGAATCAGAATGGCTGAGTTGTATGGCAGGTATATATTTAACCTTTTAAGAAGTAATCAAATCATCAAATATCATTTTACATTTCCACCAGCAATGATTGAGAATTTCATTTGCTCCCTCTCTTCTTGCTTAGTTGGTATGAACAGTCTTGATTTTTAACCATTCTTGTGGTTATATAGTGGTATCTCATTGTGGTTTTAATTTGAATTTCCCTAATAATTAATGATATTGAACTGCTTTTCCTGTTTATTGGCCATTCATGTATCTCCATTTGTGAAGTATCTATTCAAATCTTTTGCTCTTTTCATAAAGTGGATTATTTGTCTTATTTTTATACCATACAAATTCTTCATATATTCTAGAATCAGGGATTGGCAAACTTTTTCTTTAAAGGGACAGAGAGAGTGAATATTTTAAGCTTTGTGGCTATATGATTTCTGTTGCAACTATTTAATTCTGGCTTGTATTGTGAAAACAACCACATGTAAAATATCAATGGATGAACTTGACTTTATATAAATAAAATTTTATTTATAAAAAAATAACAATTCCATTCTATCTGGGTAAAGAAGTTATGGTACATTTACACAGTGGAATACTACTTAGTGATAAGAAAAGATCAGCCATTTGTGACAACATGGATGGACCTTGAAAACATCTTATTAAGTGAAATAAGTCAGAATGAAAGAATCAATAGGTGAAATATAAAACTGAAAGTAACAAAGAAACAAAACTCATGGACACAGTCAATAGTTTAGTGATTAGGTAAAGGGGAAGGTGGAGGTAGGTAGTAGGGAGGGGGCATCAAATACATGGTTATGGAAAGAGAGCTGATTCTGGGTGGTGAGCACATAACGCAATGCGTTGACAATGTAATATAGAATTGTACACCTGGAAACAATGTAATTGTTTTCAACCAATGTCACCCCAATAAATTTAACAATAAACAAACAAACAAAAAACCCCAAACCAAACAAACAAAAAAACAGACAAGTCCAACTTAGCTGATGGACCCCCCTTGTTCTGGACATAAATTATTTGTCAAATATATGTTATGGAAATATATTTTCCCAGTTTGTGTCTTGTCCTTCCATTTTATCAATAGTGTCTTCTACAGAACAAAGGTTTTATATTTTAATGAGATCTAATTTTTATAGTTCATCATTTTTGTGTTCTATTTTAGAGTCTTTGCCTATTCCAAAATTTACTCTTATTTTTTTCCCCCAAAATAAGGATGATGGTTTTTCTTACTCCAAATGGGTATACAAATTGTTCCAGCAGGATTTGTTGAAAGATTATCCTTTGTGGAATTATCTTGGAATATTTATCAAAATTGACCATATATAATTTACATGGGCCTTTTTGAGGACTTCCTCTACAGTTCCAAAGATTTGTATACCCAGCTTTGCACTAATCTCAGTAACTTGATTATTGGAGATTGAAAATAACTCTTTAAATCAGGTAGCATTAAGTCTTTCATTTTTTATTTTTTTCAAACTTTAGCTAGTTAGAGCTTTTGCATTTCTATATAAATTTCCATAGTAACAGCTTGCTGGGATTTTCATTGGGATTCATTATCTATTTAGCAAGAGTTTGTACACTGTAACCCAGGTGTCAAATCCAGCTCACAGTCTGGTTTTGTATTGCCTTCAAACTAAGAATGTTGGTGTTTTTTTTTTTTACATTTTTAAAAGTTTGTAACAAACAAACAAACACACCAACCCAAAATTCAAGAACAAAAAAAATATGCAACACAAATTATATGTGGTCTGCATGGGATCCTGAGGACATCAGAGCAATTAGAAGTAGAAGTAAGGACTGAACTAATCCAGTGGGCAGCATTAGCTTTATTGCATCCACTGGCAGAGATGTTTGTTAGAAATGTGTGATCAAAGCCTGAATATTGGCCCTGGGAAGAGTCCCACAAAACCCTTATCTAATGGGAGAAAAAAAGAAAAGAAAATGGACTATGTTTAAAAAAGACCTCTATTAAATTCTGTTATTTTCCATTAGTGCTAAGATTCTATCAAAAATGGTAGATAGCATTTTATGTTAGTATATTAATTGCATTTCAAGTGGAATTGAGTCACCATTAACTTAGACAAAATAAATCTGTATGTGAACATTATATATTTTTTCCTTTTTCTTCTCTAATTCTGACACTGACAACCTGGACTAACAGTAATTCTGAGAAATGTATTTCTAGGAAATGCATGAACTTCTGACATCTATTTAAAATGAAACAAAACAAATGCTTTACTGATGATGGTAAAAATAGATTGTACATTCAGAAGGAAGCAACATAAATGGTGAATAAAGTGCTTGTTTTTTATTTTAGATTACAATGTTTCATACAAGCCTAATTTAACTATACATTAGGGTTATATTCAAGGCAGAGAATAGAAAATAGTTATATTGTAAATTCAAGAAAGTGTTAATATGGAATGTACTTACCGAATACTGGAGATGTTAGCACCATTTCCTGTTTTAATTTCTGCTATTATATTTGATAAGATCTTTGATCATTGGCACCTCAACTCAAGCAATATTGTAAAGCTCTCTGGAGGCAAAGGTTTATTAGAGAAGCTAAGAAATTTTCACGGCTCAAATAATTTCATTAGGGTGAAACCAGAGTAGAACTGTGGTTGGAGGTCTCATTGTCCACTAAGAAGTTATGAGCCATGACTTGCTACTTCTCACCATGTAAGGAGTTTAAATTTGTTACGTATGATCTCATTAGTCTCTGTAATATCTGGCAGGTAATATCAAAAACACAACTGACCAATAACATGATTCCTACTAAATAAATGTATTGCAGCTGCAAAACGTTTAGTGACTCCTTGCTCACAGTCAGTTACTGAGTCAGCATAGGTCCAGGAATGGAAATTAGAAACTCCAATAATTTATATATCCTCAACATTTTTGCAGTACACAGGAAAATAGTCCATGAGATGAATGACATACAACATGCTGAGTCTTTGTTCCTCCCACTAGGTTGCATTAGCTTACCTTCATTGGTTTTTGCCCCAAGTTAGTTTTACTTATTAGATCTGTGAAAAACATGGTCATGTCCTTGACGCCTCTGGACATGCACACCGAAACAAATCAATTATTTTGAATGCCACAGAATAAACACTATCAGAATAAGCTTCTTGGGAGAAGAAAGGTGTCATATAATTCAAAGCAATTTATAAATATCTACTTTCAGACACAGTGTGTGAGACCTGATCCAAACTTCTTTGAAGAGTATTTAAATAGAGCTGCCAATATTATGATTGCATTTTCTCTTGTTTCATGCCTGGAGTAATGTTAAAGCAATGGAGTTCAAGTATTTTCTCTAGTGTTGATAAAGCAGTGTAAAAATAATGTAATTACTTATAAAGGGACATATATAGAAAATTATTTTGACTCAGATGGCTCTAGCTTTTAAAGTAGAGATTTATTTTTACTGGAATAGTAGAATCTTTGTTGAGATTTCGGTGCTTTCTTTGAGTATTGAAAAATACATATAAAGTAAGATTCTAAAGTAAGTACATTTTTGATGTTATACGGTACAATCAAAGTTCTAATAATTGCTAAGAGACATAAGAGAATTATTTTTATTTTTAATTGTTAAATTTATTGGGATGACATTGGTTAGTGAAACTTACATAGGTCCCAGGTATACAATTCTGCAATATATTGTCTGTGTGCTCACCACCCAGATCTCTTTCCATCGCCATATATTTGGTGCCTGCTCCCTCCTCACCCGCACCCTCGGAGAAGGAAGTCCTAAAAGTCAACACAATAGCAACCACAAAGAAGACTTCTAGGAATAATGCATGTTAAATAAGTGGAGTAAAATTATTGATTAAAATTAGCTTACGGAAGTATTAGGAAACTATACTAATGTAGTACCCGAGTTAAAGCACCCATATATACATAAGAAAGGTGAAAAAGAGATTAATTTAAAGTCTAAGTACCCTGAAAAAAAATAATTTAATAAAAAAATTATCAAGTTGACTCTAATTACTAGTCATTGCAATGAGAAACTAACATTGAGAAAGTATCTAACTTTCAGTGTTAACATTGTGCTGTGCTTCTTTGACTGTGGGATAGATTTCATCAGTGAAGACATCTGGAAATGGGTATTATTGGGAGAAGAGGGTTAACTAAATATTTGCTTTAATATATAGGGCTAACCAGTTATCTATTTATTTTGGAGAGAGTTTTAGCAGTTTGTGTCTTTTAAGGAGCTTGTCTGTTTTATCTAAGTTGTTGAGTTTATGGCTATTAAGTTATAAAAATAATATTCATTTATTAAATTTTTCTAATATGTGTGGAATATGCTATAATGTCATCTCTCCTAGTTCTTATTTTGTCATATTAAATAGAACTTAAAAAGAATAATAAATTTGTAAGAATTAATATTTTTCTGGGAGAGATGTTAAAATTGAGGAAGGCTTCAGAATCATGAGGGGAAAAGTCAGAACTATTTTTTGTCTGTAAGCAAGTCTCAAACCCAGACACACACACTTCTACATTTCTGATAAGTTTTGGTGGAACAAAATTAGAAAGGACTAGTGCCTTGCTTTCTTGGTGTAGCTTGGTATAAATTCAAGTCCCCAGAGAAACTTCTTGAAGAGCGGGATGCCAATACATGGGTGAGCTGTCACAGATTTCTGGTTATCCAGTGTGGTACATAATGGAGCATGCCAAAGTTTCCCAGTACCCAAGTGAGAAGGGTGCAAAAGAGACCAGTGACCTGGAAGACTTGATCTGGCATCGTAATTGGTATGGTGAGGATAGAGGTGCTTGGAGACAACCTGGTGATCAAAGGGTAGATACTATATTAGAAGTGAATGCCAACTGTTAAAGATTTATGAAAAATGTGCATCTTGGTAAGGTTGATGGAGGACAGAGAATTATTGTGAATCACACAGTCCTCAGCTCTACAATGACAAGCAAACTGCCTGGATCTTAGATCCTAGGTGGGGGGAATCTGGGAAATCTAAAATGGATTGAATATTCAAAAACATCTGTGGAACACATAATGAAAATGTCACTGATTATATCTTGAATTTTGAGAATGGTAGCTCAAGAATTGATAAAATTCAATTTTAGAAAAAAAGGTTAGAGTTCTTATATATCTGCAATTTAGTGATGTAAAACTCCCTTTCAATAGACACAGAATCCAAGACAACCAATGTTTGCCCTCATTTATTTAACAATAGCATCTGATATAGTTCACCAATTCCTCTTTCTTCAAATCATCTTTTTGCAGGGGTCATCAAACATTTTCTATAAAGGGCCAGATAATAAATATTTTGGGCATTGCCTTTCACATAGTTTCTTTTTCAACTACTCAACTTTTCTGTTGTAACATAAACATCATTCTTAGCTTAGGGGTTTTACAAAACCGGTGGAGTGGGAATTTGGAGGCAGAGAATGGAAAAAAGGTCAGAGTTGACTCACAGACTATACAAATTTGTTTACTTCCGTTCTTTAGGAGTCTACATTATACGTCCACAATTTTCTTTCTATTTTTTTGTTCCTTTTTTTTTTCACTCTCTTTTCTGGCTTATTCTTTCTTGACTGTATTTCTTATTTTGATCAGCCTTGGTTTTTTTCCAGTTATACATCTCTGTAGGTGATCTCATTCATTCCTATGGCCTTTTACTTTATTTTGTTCTATTTTACTTTATATTATTCCATTAAATGTTTTTACACTTTTTGGAATTTTTGTGGAGACATTACATTAATCACATTCAAACTTATAGCCATTTATTATTAATTTGTTCAAGGAACTGCTTTTCTTTTAATTATTCATTTCTTTTCATTCTTTCTTCTTATTGTTTTTCTGTTAATTATAATATTCATCTACATTTCCTGTTGCCTCTAACTATTTTTTAAATTGTGGTGAAAAGCACATAACATAAAATTTACCGTTTTACCCATATTTAAGTGTGCAGTCCACATTGTTGTGAAACAGATCTCTAGGACTTTTTTTATCCTTAAAATCTGATCCTTGATAGATTAAGTAACAACTTCCCTTTTACCATTCTGTATTCTATTCTATGAATTTGACTACTGTAGGTACCTTAGATAGGTAGAATCTTGCAGTTTTTGTCTTCTGTGATTGGCTTATTTCACTTAGCATAATGTCTTCAAGGGTTATTCATGTTATAGAATGTGATAGGATTTACTTCTTTATTAAGGCTGAATAGTATTCCATTGTATATATATACACCACATTTTGTTTATCTATTTATTCATTGATAGATATTTGGGTTGCTTTCTCCTCTTGGCTATTGTGAGTAGTGCTGCTGTGATCATGAGTGTGCAAATGTCTCTTTGAAATCCTGCTTTAAATATTTTTAATATGTACCTAGAAGTGGGATTTCTGTATCTATTATATAGTAGTCCTATTTTTATTATTTTGTGGAATATCCATACTGTTTTCCATAGCAGTTGTATTATTTTATAATTTCATCAATCGTGGACAATTGTACCAACTACTCCGTGGTCTCACCAACAATTATTATTTTTCGTTCTTATTTTAAAATAATAGCCATCCCGGGGAAGCCGGGCGGACCCATGTGCTGAACTGGGGAGTTTCCCCAGTTCTGTTCTCTCTCTGTCTATGTATCTCTCTCTCTCTCTCTCAAAACAATTAAAAAAAAAAAGATTTATTAAAATAATAGCCATCCTAATGGGTGTGACATGATATCTCACTGTGGTTTTGATTAATGATGTTCAGCATCTTTTAATATGCTTCTTGGCAGTTTGTGTATCATCTTTGGAGAAATATCTATTCATTTGAAGAAATGTTTTTGCTCATTTTACAATTGGATTGAGTTTTCACTGTTGGGTTATAGGACTTCTTTATATATTCTCATTATCAATTCCATATCAGCTATGTGACTTTCAAGTATTTTCTTATTTCATAGATTGCCTTTTTACTTAATTGGCAGTATGCTTTGATGCACAGGATTTTAAGGTGGGTAGAATTTCATTTGTCCATTTTTGCTATTGTTGTCTATGGTTTTGGTTTAATATCAAATACATCATTGCCAAATCCTGTAATGAGGTTATTTTCTTATTTTTTCTTTTAGGAGCTATAAGTTTTAGGTCTTACATTTGCATCTTCTATTAATTGTGAGTTAATTTTTTATATAGTATAATATAAGGATCCAGCTTCATTCTTTTGCATGTGATACCCAGTTTTCCCAGCACCATTTGTTGACCTAGTGTCGTTTCCCTATTGAGTGCTCTTGGTATCATTATTAAAGATCAATTGACTACATACATTGTTTTTTTTCTGGACTTTTTGTTCCATTCTATTGATCTATTTGTCTATATTTTTTGTGAGAACTATACTACTCTGATTACTATTTTTTAAATATATGAGGGCTACCCAGAAAAAACCCAGCTATTGTCAATATAATGAGAAGGGTTACATGTCTGGGTACTTTTCAGAAAGCTCTTGTGGTCTTAGAAAGTTTCAATTCTATCTATAGACTTAGTTTATAAATTTTCATAAATGGCAATGTACTATATTTTTACTGTATTTATTCAAGTCTATAATTTTAAGATCTCTTTATGTTGCTGAGTTTGTTGCTTCTACCTGCTGTATGGTGTTCTCAATTTTGCACCTGACCCAATTTAATTAATGACTCCTTTAGGCATAAACAATTAGTTTATCTCTAATTTCCTGTTAATGCAAATAATGTTAGGATGATAAATTTTGTATATTTCCTTTTACAGACTGGTACAATGTTTTTTTTTTTATATTTACCTAATAAGCCAATGTGTCATAGTTCAAATACATAATTAAAACAATTTTCAGATTGCTTTAGATAATAATTGTGTCATTTTACATTTCTACCAGTTGTAGATGAAAGTTCTCTCCTCACATCCTTGGCAGTTGTTGTCATTTTGATAGATGTGAAGTAGAACGTCAATGTTCTTTACATTGTATTTTTAGTGTTATTAGTGATTTTGAGGATCTTGTGATATGCTTGGGCATACCCTTTTATGAATTGCCTATTTATACCCACTTGTCTAATTTCTATTGGGTTTCTGTCATTTTGTTTTTCAGGAGCTCTTGGTATGTTTCAGCTCTTAATTCATTGTCAATTATAGATATTGCAAATATTTCCCCAGTTTATAATCTACATGTTTTTAACTTGATCTATAGTGGCCTTTTTTTTTGAATGGAAAATTTAGATTTTAAAACAGTTTGATCATGTTTTCTGTATCATTTGTGCTTCTCAAAATCTTCTTCAGACAAAGGTCACAAAGATATTCTGCTACATTTTCTTCTATTGAGCCTATAAATTTACCTTTTATGTGTAGCTCAATAATTCTTCTGAATTTTTCTTAGTATTAGGAATGAGTTCAGTTTTATTTTCTCTGTAGAGTGTGCTAGCTCTCCCAAAGTCATATACAAACATTTTATTCACCTTCCTCTATAGTTTACTTTTGCCACATAACAAATGCTTATACATACCGGGTCTAATTTCTGAAATCTGCATTATATTTCAGTTATCTGTTTTTTTGTTCTGTAGTGTCATATTATTTTAATGATTTTGGATTTGTTTTAGCAATATATGTTAAACTATGTCCTTACTCCTTGTATGTGTTTTTCAAAGATGATTTCACACTTTACCAATCCTTATTCTTATTTAAATATAATTTTTAAAATTTCCATAAATTTATTTTTTGAGATTCTGAATGAAATTTTATTGAATTTAATTAGTGGTGAATTGACTTCTTTATAATATTTATTAATCTTATTGATATGCACATATATTTACCTTCTCTATTGATGTCATATTTTATATTCTTTATTTTATTTACAGTTCTATAATGATCTTATATATTCTTTTTTAGCTTACTTCTCAGATTCTTTATAAACTTATTGATGTCAAAATAGATTGTTATTTTATCTTTTATATTTTTTTATGTTTATTGTGGTCATAAGGAATACTATTTATTTGCTTGAAATATCCCATCTATTGAATGCTCATATTAGTTCTTTCTGCTTTTCTGGCAATTCTTTGTTTTTTTCTGGATAGATGATCTTATCTTCTGGAAAGAATGAAAGGTCTACAATTTCCTTTCCAACTGTTAGAGCACCTATGCATTGTTCATTCTTTTAGGAATATCTGAGTAATGGGACTGCCACTTACCAGTTGCATCAGGTAGTGTATAACCAGGAGATAAAAACCACAAAGTAATTTGGAGGAGAAACACTTAATATAAATAATTATTACTTATAATTATTTATAATTGTAGGGGATTGGAGTAACAAAAGGTTGATGAATGTGGAACAAAATACTCTAAGAAATAGAGGAATGGCAGATATAGGGAAAAACCACTACTCCTAGGGATAAGAAAGAATACTCAAGGAAGGAAAAAAATCTAGTCTCCTCCTCCTGCCCCAGGGCTAAGATCCAGCCATCCTTGGAGAGTGTATAGTCATGGCTCACAGGATGGCAGAGATGTTAGTTGAGGCTGCAAGGCCATCCAGGAGGGTTCTAGGTGGGTTCCAGAGGAAGCCATAAGTAGGCAGGTATCATGATGGCAGTGTTTGCTGGGAAGTCACTCTCTAGTATGCTGATAGAAGTTGTTCTGGAGAGGTGCTGTCCCGTAGAACTCTTTGTAAAGCTGCCCCTAGGGCATACTTGGTGAAAGCCTTTTATGCGGAAGTACTGGGTTAGCAGGATTCTGCTATGCCACTACCCATGAAGGCCCTGGAGAAGCTGTTCACAGTGGGTGCCATGCTGATGGTTCTTCACTCAAAAGCCCCCAGAGAGGAAGCTGGTAGAAGTTGTCGCTGAGGACCTGCTCTGTGCTACTGATGGGAGCTGCTGGAACCATGGTCTGCGGAAGCCACACATGCTGCAGGAACTGTTCTAGAGGAATCCATGAGAATCAGGATGAGAAACCCCTCCTCCTGCTACTGTGCCTTCAGCAACTCCTACTTATGAGGCTTAATACCATGCAGGCTGCAAAGGAGATACATTTATAGGGCGTTATGGGTGGAATTGTGTTGCCTACAATTTCGTATGTTGAAGCCCTGACATCCAGTACAGTAGAATATTACTTTCTTTGAATTTATGGTCTCTAAAGTGGTAATTAAGGTTAAATAAGATCATTACAGTAGGTATTGACTCGTGTTCTTATAAATAGAAATTAGGACCTAGGCTGACCAGACTTACTATTTTAAATGGGACAGAAAACAATGGTACTGTCCCGTGTCAAATGAGATGTATGGTCAGCCTACTGACACCTTGAATTTAGACCAGTGAGACTAGGCTGACCATATGTCTCATTTGACACAGGACAGTATCATTGTTTCCCGTCCCATTTACAACAGTATATCTGCTCAGCCTAGACAGAGAAAAGACCAAGAAAAGACACAGAGAGTAGATGGCTGTCATCAAAGCAAAGAGAAGCCTCAGAATCAGCCCTGCGGACACCTTGATCTTGGACTTTCCTCTTCCAGGATTTAGTGAAAGTAATTTCTTGTGTTTAAGCCACCCAGTCTATGGTACTTTTTATGGCAACCTTAGAAAACTAGCACACAGGTGCTATTTCTATTACGGAATAATGGGCAGTGAGAAATGCATTTGACGCCGAGATATTATAAATTGATAACTGACACAACCAAGTTTATAAGCTTGAAAGGTTAAAAAAATTCTCTGAACCTGTGTTCTTATCTGTAGAAATGGAATCCTTGCCAGAATTGAAGGCTCATTTCAAACTTTTTAAAGTTATTTCCATTTTCTTCTTGACCATCAACAAGTTACACAGGGACTATTAGTCGTAGAAGTAATTTCAGGTAGAGCCCAACCTTTGGAATCAGAAAATCCTTCTCATTTTAGCACTTACAGGCTCTGTGACCTCAGCTAAATTACCTACCTCTCTGAATCTCACTTTCTTCATATGAAAATTGCAGGCTATAATATTACCTACCTCATAGTGATATTGTAAGGGTAAAGTGAAAGGGACAAAAATCACACTCAAGCTATAAGTGCTGGGTAAATTGCAGAATATTATTATGCTTGTAATTCTAATATCTAACAGAATGACTGTCACACTCTGTGAAATACGTATGTACTTGTTGCTGAGCAAACTGAACTGAACTGAACAGATTTTTAATAGGAGAACTTCAGACATAACAACTGGCTTTGTGTGTGTGTGTGTGTATTTAGTACCTTTAAGATCATAAAAATGTCCCCTATTATTTGTAGTGAAATATGTGTGGATAACCACACAGGAGATGATTCCATTGCAGTGTTATAGGGGATAATAGATTTCACTGAATAGCTGAGGGAAAACAAAACAAAACAAAAGAAAAACAAACACAGAAATGATTTAAGAGGTTGCCCCCAAAGACTGAAAAGTTTGAGAAAGAGTTATTTTAAATCCCTGAGAAAGGAACTAGTGCTAAAAAACAGGAAACCTACCAAGCCTTAACTTGTTTTCAGAAAGTCCCTAATTAAATCATGATGGTGAACTCTGACAGGTACAAAACAAAATCTGATTTTAATGATGGTCAACCTCATAGCTTTTGTTTCAGGACACTTTAATATTGGTTCTCCCACTGCTACATATTTTAGAATATTTCTTCTTAAGAAATATGACAAGAATCAATAAGTTTACTTTAAATCTTAAATCTAAAACAAGGGCAAGCAAGGTCTTATGTCTTCAATGAAGTCATTGTTTCAAGCTGAACTTGTGCAATAGTGCTGAGGTATGAACAAACATAAGACGGCAAGAGCAGAGCAAGAAGAGAGAACAATTCAATGTTGAGAGTTTTAAAGCTAAATGAACAGAACTGATATTTTTAACCTTAAGAACATGGCTTCTAATTTTTGCTCTTAAGGTACAGACAAGCACACACACACACACACAATTATAAGATTTACTACTTAATATCCTCTTAACCACTGAAAGTAATTCTGTTTATGTTAGAAAAAATAAGCCAAGTAGAGAGGTCATTATGTTGTGTCTGCAGTGCTCACTGCTAATATGTGAGTCTCATTTATAAGTAGAGAAAAAAATCAATAATCCTTTTAAGTTGCCTTGGATTCCAAATGGAAAATGCTTTAACCCACTGTACTGTGGTGACTTAGAGCCTCTGTGAGGTATTATGCAATGTTGTTTCACCAAGGATCCCAGCTCACTTCAATAGCTTTTAATTTCATTGTTGAGTCTATCTCGGTTGGTAAGGAAACTGAATGCTGTCACTGCTTCCTGATATCTTAACTCCTTTATTCATCAGTTGTTCTTGATCATCTCCTTGAAATTTAATTTTGCTTTTTTATAAGTTACCTGCAAGATTGAAGTAGTTCCATGAACACAGTTCCAGCAGCTCAGGACTGAAAACCTTCACGCTTTTAATTTAATTATGTTCAGCTAGTGTTTACTGAGTACCAACTGTGTATAAGGTCTTATATACTAGGTGGAGCATCTGACAAGAAATGAGTGAGATAGTTCTTATTTTCAAGAAGCTTTAACCAGGCAGAATGAGTTAAGAATATAAATACCTACAATTTGAAGTTCTATCTAAATTACCATTTAAAAAGAGGGAAAAAACTGAAGTTCAAGAGTTCAAAGGAACTCTGTCCCACATACATCAAGTTAAAAGTAGGACAAAAGCTTTATTGGTCTTGAAGAATGGATAAAAAATTTGAGACAGAGGGCAAAGAAATTGCCAGGTGGGAGCCAGTAAATTGATGAGTAAATGTGAAGGTAGTATAAATACAAGACCTTTCCCAAATTGAAGCCCAAGCATTAGAAGCAGATGAATTTGGAAGCTAGGTGGAGTCTAGGTTATGAAAAGTTTTAAATATGGTGTTTCCCTGAGAAAATTACTAACATGATCAAGGTCAAAGGCCAGGAAGATTACTCTGGGGGCAGCTGGGATGGCTCAGCGGGTTAAGTGCTTGCTTTGCAGCCCCGAAGTCCAAGGATTGAATCCTGGGCCTGGCCCAGGTGGAACCATGTGCTGAATTGGGGTATACCCCCAGTTCATTTCTTGCCAAGGCCTATGTGGGAGGCTCCCAGGCCAGTTCCTGCCCTGCATAGCCCTGTGCCCACCTGTGGAGTGAAACCATATGAAAAACTAATGCTGCCAACTGTGGAGACTGCTCTGGGCCTGCCCCTTTCTCTCTGTCTCACTCTCTGTCAAAAAACAATAAAAATAAATCTCTGATCAATAGGTATTGGGAAGAGAGAATAGGACAAATAAAGACAGAAAATATAGTCAATTAGATATCAAATGCTTTGGAAGTATATAGTTAAACATATTGTATGTTGATATTTAAAGATGTAACTAAGCTCCTGTAACAAGTTTTCAATTTATGTCCCAAACACATGGGTTATAATGCCATTTTTTCATGAAATGTGAGAGCTTAATGAGAATGAATGTATGAAAGAAAGAAAGAATGAATAAATGCCAATTACATTTCTGATACTGTGCTGAACACTGCATATATCCACCGCAAATCTTTAGATTGACATGAAAACTTTATTCTACAGATGTTAGAGAATTAATAGCAGAGTTGAGATTTAAGCCAAATATTTCTGACCAAAGCCTGCGCTCGTCCAACTCTAGGTTTGAATCAGTTTCTGCCCTGCCTTAGCTCTATAATTTTTTATTTATCACTCAATCTCTTAGTTTTCTTATTAATAAATTGTGATAAGTTTAAAATTAAGGAGATTATAAAGAAAATCTATAAAATTGTTTAAATATTACTTGCTTGTCTCCAAAGTAAATATTAGTATTTAGGAGCGATTTAAAAATAAAACACTTTTATTTTAGTCCCTGTAGCCTCTCCATAACCCATCTCTAGTTTACATTAGTTTATTATTCCATATTCTTTATAAATCTTCCACCTGATACTGTATGTTACATACAAAGAAATACGTATCCCTATAAAATTCTAAAACATGAATATGTGAATATTTTCAGCATGTGTAGTATAGAATAAGCACACTCAAAGTACTTCATTAATAAAATATATTATATAAAACGTTCTTTATTCTCCACTGATGAAAGATTAAGTGACACTGAATTTATTTCCTTCCCCATTTATCTGGTTTCCATACACTTTGACATATAGCATAAGTGAGGTAGGTCAGGGTATTTCCATGGAGTTTTGATGGAAAATTAGTTGCAAACTATGGAGCAATGAATTAAATGTATATATATTATCAACAAATATGTATTTTTAAAATGTAGTGTTTACAAAAAAGTAAATAGAATAAAATATACAACAAAATGAATTTATATAAAATAAAAATATAAGTGCACCAAAAACATACATTTTGAAAGAATACACGTAAACAAAAACCCTGTTCAATCTATTAAAATGTTTGACTGTGGTAGGAGGAGAAAAGCCACGGGCTATGGGAATATAACAGAATGAAAGAGCAAATGTGGGTGTGTGTGGGCCAATGTTGGTAATACACCATGAAATAGATGCTATGATGTCAACTGTGTGCATCGCAGTCCTTTCAAAACTAGTAGAAGAATGGACTTCTCATGAACCCTCAAAGAGAAGGGAATCCAAACTTGAGTCAAAGAAATTATCCTACATCAAAAGGAGGGAAGTATGTGGAAAGGTAGTGTTTGAAGACATGGATAAACAAGAAACAACAGCTTGGTGAGTTAAGGATATGAAGCTGTTTCTTGGCATTCTCTTTAGAAGAGTTTTTTTTCTTTAATTCTGTAATCTACTTCCTAAAGCAGACTCTTCTCATTGGAGGCAGGGTTTAGGAAGAGAACAACGATCTTTGGGATCTAGAATTACTGGATTTAAATTCTAAACTCTATCACTTACTAGTTGTGAAAACCAGAGCATGGTACTCAGTCTTTTTAAACTTGAGCATCTTCATACATAAAATTACTGTGTTGATATGAGAAATGAATGAATAAAATACTTGAGTGTTTAGTACAGGGCTCGGTTCATGGAAAGCACACTATCAATAGTAATTTCTATTCACTTTGTCTTTTCTTGGCATTGCCACTATGCATTGATACAACAAACATTGAATAAAGTGCTACTTTGGCTTATTATTGTATATGAGAAGACGTTACTGTGTTCTTAAAATGATTGTAGTCTAATGGAGAAAGCAGAGTTAAGTAAAAAATTATAAGATGAGAAATGAAGTGATGAAGGTGTGTACTGGGTGGCAGAGGGTCACAGAGGAGGAGGCTCAGAATCACACATTTCTTGGAAGAGAAGATAACGTGAGTACTGTCATATAGATTTAACAAGAGATAATGTAGATTTAATAAGAGATAAGAGGAATCCAAAATTCCAGAAGAAATTTTTATTTGAAGAAAATTGTTAAACTTCAATTTATGGTCATTCGAAAGAATAGAATTGGTAAATGAGCATTTCATTGATTCTTTATTGCAAGATTTTATTTCTTGATAAATAAATTTGTGAAATACATAGCTTTGTGATGAAAGTGCTACATGAGTCTCTGAACTTCCATACCACCTTTCTTTTGTATGTTGCTTATTTCACTTTGCTATCGGCCAGTGTGGAGATAATCTTGTATTCTATAACATTAAGAAGACTTCTTTTTAGAGCCTTGGAACCCCTGGGAAATATTTTTCTAAACTCTGATTTAATCCATATATATTTGTTCAGTATTTTTCTTTCATGCTTCTTTTTGTTAAGTGAGTATTATTTTAAACACACACTCATATATTGTATATATTTATGTATAAGGGTGTACACTTATGTATACATATACATAAACATATGTATATATGTTTATGTGTGTGTATATGTATGTGTGTGTATATATATATATATACATATATAGATCTTTTTTCTTAAAAAGAGAAAATAAAGAAGTTATGTTTGGACAGGGTGTTATAAACCCAATATGTGATAGTGATGTTGAAAATGTTTTTTCTTTACCACTTATACTGAAATAGCAACACTATCCTGAAACAACACTTGGTGTTTGTTTTTAAAACAAACCCATGGGTTTACTTTGTAAAAACTCATGAATGTTTTTTTATTCATCCCATATCCTTTTCAGGGTTGTTCCATGCCAAAGGAAATATGATTAAGGTGGCGCAGAAAGAGGTTTGGTCGGCATTGGGACACAATGGATATATCTTGTGGGGGATTCAAAGGGAGAATGGGAAGGTCTGCGTGCACATTCTTGGGCAGTGGTCAGGGGCAAGTTATAACTCTTAATCTCTTGTTAAATGATAACTCAGACTTAAAAAAAAATACCTTCACCCTCTGATTAATAACAACTACTTAAATTTACCTCCAAAGCTTCTATAAAAAAAGAAAACAGTAAAACGAAGTCCTAAAATTTTTATAAAGCCCAGTGGCAATACTAAAGCTGGTATTGACAAAACAGTTAAATAGATCTATTCCCTGTATGTTTACTTTCATGGTTCAGAGTTTAAGATATAGTTTACTCTGGAAATATTTCTCTCCTTTCCTTAAGTATTGACAGAGTTTGAAATAAAATATGTTTATGATAAAGCCAATAAAATGGATTTTTTTTGAAACCTCCCCACCATGCCCCAGATTGCAGAAGGCATCAGGATTTAGAACTTGCTTTGATGTCAACAGAAAGGCTGCATTTTGCAGAGATACATGGGCCTAAAGTGGACAAGGTTAGGAAAGGAGAGTGTTGGTTTCAAGAATGGGTATTTTATCTTTAAAAGATATGGAACAAATATTTTCTCCAAAAATATATATTCAAAACTATTTAAATCACATAGATTCACATATTCCACCTTCTCTTTGCAAACCTAACAACAAATAGATCTGAATTCCTCATGTATACAATATGAACATAAACAGAACCAAATCTGAGTTGTGTTTTTCAGGTATCTGTTTAAACAGTTCAGTTGATGTGAATCAGTCAATGTTAATAACTGAAATACAGTGAAAAGAGCAGTGAATAGAAAAGTGGAAGAGATAAGATTGAAAAGTCTTTTTTGAAGTTTAAAGGTATTGTTGTTTCTTGAGAAGGTAGATATGATTTGCAAATTTTAGCTTTACATGAAAATAAACATTAATGGTGTTGGCTATGTCAAGTAAAGGACATTAAGAATGCCTCTTTGTATATTTGTGTATTTGTTTCAAGCCAACTGTAAAGTTCACACCTTCTCTGGGATGTCCAGGCTCCTTGGCCAATGCCTGGCAAGTTTTCAAAGGGTGTTGGGTGAAATGCTTTACCTTGGCTTTGGGTGTGCCAAAGCTCAACTTTGGTTTTGGTGATCACCAAATGTCTTATCAGCCTTGAGTTTGGCTTTTGTATTTGTGATACCAAATAGTGAATGCCTAATTTAGTGTAATTTTTTTCATAAATAATTAATATGTTATTAACAATCATTTTTTTACATCATCATATTCAATTAGCTTTAGGAATATAGACCAGTATATCATTTGAATTTATTTTTGACATTGAATATGCATTATAGATGAATAGAACATACTATATGTAAACAGGAAGTGAAAAATCTCCTTAAATGTTCTCTGTTGAAAATCTACTAATCAATTGAAATGTATAGGTATTATTAAAATAATTATTTACTAATTAATTATGATACAATTTTATATTCATAGTATGATCAAGAACTTAAAGTAAAGTCAGGAAATATCATTTATAGCATTTAGTTTAATGCTTTAAAAGATTTTTTGGTTTTTGTGATTAAAACTAGGATATCAGTTAGGATATGAGTCTTAAGAAAATGTCTTATGTGTTCATTTTACATCTTGTAAACATAAATTATGAGCAGAATATCCAGCCAAAACATTTGGTTGTCATTAATTAAACTTCAAAACAGTAGATTCTAAACAAATGGTTTCAGAAGATAATTCCTTCAAGTTCTGAGTATATGGAGGCTAAACATTTAATCAAGACTTTGTAAAAATTATTGCTATATAATATTGCTGCTCAGCATTTTTAGTAATGAAGATAAAGAATTTCTGAAATTTGCCTGAGATGTTAATTTTAGCTACCAAGTTCCACAAGAAAATATATGAGAAAAGATGTTTCAGAATTATATTTTGCTTTGTATGAAATCATTAGTAATGTTATTAATATTAAAATTATTATGCTTATAACTTATATATGGAACATGAAGAAGTGACTAGATTTTTTTTGCGTAAAAAAAAAAACAAAACTCAACAGAATTAAACAGTGGTGAATTGCATGCTTCTACTTTACTCATTGTTTAAGGATTACTGATTCTTACAGCTGACATTTTACTGAGTGTGCTTGAAAATATATTTCCAGAATGGAAAAAATTTACAGAAAGTGTCATGAAGTTGTCACTAACAATGTAACAAGCATAGAGATTCTTTTCATGTTTACATTCATCAGTTATATGTTCATAGCGTAATTATAGCATGCCATAATATAAACAAATAACTGGCCTTAAGCCAAAGACAAGCTACATGACATACTGGAGGTGTTTAAATACTTTGTCAAAGGCTTTTTAAAATGTGGTTTACATATTTTAAAAAAGGCTACTTGAACAAAGAAAACTTTAAAATTGTACATTGTGGTTAACACTGTGGATACAGTAAAACACAACCAATGGTTGCTCCCCACAGGGTACAGTGGCTGGAATTTGCTTGTAAAGTAACAAAGCTGTATGATATTTCTTACATGTTATCTGCAATAGAGATCCACTTATCATCTTTTCTGAAACCAATACTAAAATTGGTGTGTAGTCAAGGAAAGCTGAGCTATGAGAGGAATTCTGAGATGGTTTTATTATCTAGAAACCCAATTTTACTGTTCCATTGCCATATTTCTAAACTCAAGAATTAAGGAACAAATTTTTTCAAGGAATCTCATGAGACTACACAGCCATTAAAAACATATTAGAAATAAAAATGTAAGTGGGTTCTATAATTTTGTTTTTGGAAAAAATTTTGTACAGCTTTATTTAAATACAATTCATGTATTGTGTCATTTCCCTACTTAAGGTGTACACTACAACGGTTTTTAGCATCATACAGTCACAGAACTATGCAATAATTGCCAGTTTTAGCACATTTTCATTATTCCAACAAGAAACGTTCCACCCATTAACATCTTCCTCCAACCTCCCATCCTTTACCTCAGCCCCAGCAACCATTAGTCTACTTTCTGACTATATAGATTTGCCTATTCTGAACATTTCATGTAAGTGGAATTTACAATGTATCCCTTTATAACTGAATTTTACTTTGCGTATTGTTTTCAAGGTTTCTATATATAGCATGAATCAGTGCTTCAGTTCTCTTTATTGACAATTTTCTATAGTATAGATATGCCACATTTTGTTTAATCATTATCAGTTGGTGAATATTTAGCTTGTTTCCACTCTTTAGGCATTATGCATAATGCTATCGTGACTATTTGCTTACAAGTTTTTGTGTGGACATATGTTTTTATTTTTATTTTGGATATATACCTAGAAGTAGAATTGCTGGTCATACTCGTATAGCAATTCTGTTTAATATTTTGAGAAGTTACCAAAACATTCTTTGTAGTGGTTGCACAATTTTGTGTTCCCGCAACACTATATGAGAGATCCAGTGTCTGCATTTTCACCAATACCCATTATTTTCTGTCTTTTTTTATTTTAGCCATCCTAGTAAGTCTGCAGTATTATTTTATTGTGTTTTTTTATTTGCATTTCACTAGTGACAAATGGTATTGAACAAATTTTGATGTGCTTATTGGGTGTTTGTGTACTTCCTTTGGAGAGGAAATTCTACTATTGCTTTTATATGTGTTAGTTGGCGTTCTGCTATAAGGTAGAGATTTCTCTTCCATTCCTATTTTTCAATGGGCTATAAAAATTACCATTATTTTGATATGAAAATTTTCTCTGGTGTGGTCAGTGAGGCACCTTCAGGTCAACACCTCTGTTTTTTGAAATGTCCCTATCAACATTTGAATAAGCTCTTTTACTTTCTGTCATGATAGAATGTTCTAAATTAATCTTATATTTTCCTTGCCCAAGCCCTGGAATAAGCCATTTTCCCAAGTAACTAATTTTTAAAATTTTTGAATGGATGTAGAAACCACAATCTGGGAACCAGATGTGTATTCATTATTTCCAGGGTGACACTGCTTTTAGAACTTCTTAGAGGACAGTTAGAAAATATATGTATGTGTATACGAACTCATGTGTATACACACATATATCTATATCTATATCTATTTATAAGTATAACCCATAAGTTCAGAGTGATAGCTTCAATTTACTCTATGCTTTCTCTCTTTTCATATTTGTACCTCTTATATTTGTTTTTTTAATTGTTAAATTTATTAGGGTAACAATGGTTAGTAAAAATTACATAGGTTCCAGGTGTACAATCCCTATAGTACTTTATCTATGTGTTGCAATATGTGTTCACCACCCAGTCATCTTTCTTTCTATCACCATATATTTGCCTCACCCTCCCTCTTCTTCTACCCCCCCTGCCCCTTACCCTCAGGTATCCAACAGTAGAAATAATAACACTTATTATTCTGAATCTTTTTATTTATTTGTTCAATTCTCTTGTATTTAATCCTGCAGTTTTATGGGCTCTTTCCTTGGTATCAGCCTTGTAAAATATGCCAGTTATGCTGACTACATTCCTCTCCAGATCAACAGCTATGACTCATGTCACCAAACAGCTGAGTTCCCACAGGAAAGAGATGTAGCTAGCTAGAGCATTTTGAAGAAGCATTTTGAAGAAGCATTTCTCTCACAGACTCATGAAAGAAATCACCTTGGCATTAATGGAGTGAGAAAAATAGGACTGTGAATCCTAAAACAGTAGAGATTATCTTCTGATTCCCAGGAAATGTCTCTGCAGAGAGCAAGATAAAAAGAATCCTAAAGAGAATTGGCTACATGATTGTTCTAGGAAGAAGAAACAAAGACAGCCTTTTATTTATTTATTTATTTTTTTATTTTTTTATTTTTGACAGAGAGAGAGAGAGAGAGATACACAGACAGAGACAGAGAGAGAACTGAACTAGGGGAGCTCCCAGTTCAGTATATGGTTCCGCACGGGCCGGGGCCGGGATTCGATCCCCGGTCCCCGGCGCTGCAAAGTGAGCGCTTAACCCACTGAGCCATCCGGCTTCCCCAAAGACAGCCTTTTGAAGTGACTGGGTGCCAGTCGAGGCACGGAAGCTGAAGAGAGTGGATGGTCTAAAACAGTCAAGTGGTCAGGAGTGAGAGGTATCTGTGAAGACAACTGATTGGTGACTACAGAGTGTTGTCTCCCATAATGCCTTGGCATTGAATCAAAATATTGGAGCCATGGATGGCCTCGAGAATGGGAGAGAAGCTGAATCACCAAAGGGAAGGGGACTTGAAATCACATAAATAAAGTACTGTTTCTTGAACACTCAAGGTTATAGAGTGTCATTCATAGCCACCACATATGGAAATGGTATAAGATAACCGAATGAATATAAACTAAGTGAATTAAATAATAATAATAACTTACCACGCTTTAAAAATCATGACTACCGGTAGATTGTTTTGTAAACTATAGAGTTAATGAAATCATTACTTCTCACAGCCTATGAAACATGAAAGATTTTTTTCTTTACCTCATATTTCTTTAATAATGTTAATATGGGGAAGCTGGGATGGCTCAGTGGGTTAAGCGCTCACTTTGCAACGCTGGGGACTTAAGATCATATCCCAGCCCTGTCCCGTGCGGACCCATATGCTGGGCTGGGGAGCTCCCCGAGTTCAGTTCTCTCTCTCTCTCTGTCTCTGTATCTCTCTCTCTCTCTCTCTCTCTCTCTGTCAAAAACAATTAAAAAAAAAAGAGTTCTTAAATTTATAAAAAAAAAATGTTAATATGTAATTCCAGAACATCCTCTTTTTAGGATAGCATTTCAAGTTTCATGACACATGAAAAAAATTCCATTAGGATAAAAAATCTTAATGATAGATTGTTTTTTTTCTGCAGTGACCTCTACATTCACAAGGCTTTGTTTGCCCTTTGTAAATCATAACCCCAGATTGAGCTCCCAGTTCACCATCCTCTGATATCAACTTGATACATGCGCCACAGTATGCACATCTCCTCTGCCTCTGTTAACATCAGGAACTGATATTGGACTGCAGAATCTATTTTTTTGTTCAACAAACTTCCTGTTTGCATTGCTTGATACAGCAGGTTAGCGTGGACTTTTTTTTGCTGACTCAGCCTATTCCTTCTTGTTCTGCATAGCACACACAAAATATGTCCCAGGCGTTTCAGCAGTTACCAGATTTGAATCACAAAACAATATGAAAAAGTATGTTCATATCCTATTGCTTTGACCTTAGAAGCTTGGTTACCTGCTTCTAAGTATCCACCTTGTTTCCTACAGCCACCTTTCTTTTGCTCACGTAATGCCCTCTGCTACTGTAAAGTTTTGATGGTCAGTGCCCCAACTGTCAATTCAGGCCTTCTTAAAACATATTTTCTGAGAGGACATTCCAGATTATTTCCATGTAAATGAAGTGATTTCTTGCTTGTTTTTATGATTGCAATTTGTAGCACTCATATAAGCACATAACTCATTCCATGACTGGATTATAATTACTGGGTGAATACAAATATGGCAAGATGAATTCCAAAGCTCCAGAGAAATAGTAGTTATGGCTTTATGACATAAGACTTTGGAAAGGAACACTGACCTTTGTATAACTTTCACAAAAACGCTGTGATTCTCCAAAAAGGACCCAAAGAAACCAAAATGAGGAGGGGTAGCCAAATATATAGTAATGGGAAGAAAGCCGACTCTGGGTGGTGAACACATAATGTAACACATAGACAAAGTACTATAAAATTGTACACCTGGAACCTATATAAATTTTACTAACCAATGTCACCCAATAAATTTGACAGTAGAAAAAAAAAGAAAAAAGAAAAGAAACAAAGAAACAAACGTGATAGCATAAATTCAAGAAAGTAGAACAGGAATCAGAAAACTTTTTCTCAAAGAGCCTTCAAGATGGTCATGACAATAATACTCCACACTTCTGGAATCTGAAAACAACTCTACTCACCCCCATCATTTTTTTTTTTTCCTGGCTAGAGGTGATAATAATCCCATTGTTACTAGATATGGGGAATGATGCAGTGGCTCCTTGTGATTTCACTCTATTCAGTCTTTTTCAAAATATCCTAGGTAAAGTGTGTATTACTGGGATCATACTGAGGACTAGATTTGCCATAGTTGGTCTTGATTAATAAAATAATTGGTTCAGGAAATTGCTTCAGGAAACAGATCCTCAAAATGAAATTCTCGCATTGAATCACTCATATAGGCAAAGAAACAAGGATGATAACTCCTTGCTAATGGGAAAGGGGCATGGGTAATCCATGGCATAGTGAGACATGATAATTAATCAAATCACATCATTAGAAGAGCACAGATGGAGGGAGATCAAGTAGCTATGGCACTTAGTAGTTATGGCAACAATAGTGATTATAAGATTGTTGGATTCCCTGGATTCAGTTTATAGACTTAGGGATGAACATATAGGAAAAGCAAAAATATCAGCTACAAACAATTATGAATACCTGTGGAGATCCTGAAGGCCTCTTTGCAGTTTTGAAAAAATCCTTCATCTTAGGAATTTATAGGGAATGTAAGACTGGGTTTGATTGTAAACATTAATTAAATACTCCAACTTGCTAATTATCTCATACTAAAGCTAAGGACCCTGGTGGGGAACGGGGCTTCTTATGTATGAAATAGTAATATTTACATGTACTTATCCTGTTTTGCCTCAAGGCTGTATCAAAATCTGCTTTCTGACAGGAAATAGTCTTGGGCAGTGTATCTCAAATTTTAATGTACATATAAAACACCTGGGAATCCTATTAAAATGCAGATTTTCTTGAGCTGGGGAATAAGCTGGATGTGGCCTGACAATCATCTTAATCCTTTTCATCTAAGACATTGTGCTAATTGAAAATGGTGAATGGGAAGTGACAAACACCATAAATGTCATAGTAAGCTATACATGTTCCAGAGAATGGGAGATAAATGCTGAAAAATTTCAGTGGTATGTCAAAGCAGTGAAGTTTTTAGGGGTTCGTGGTAAGGTAGCTCTTCTGAAATATGACATAATAATCCACCTTACCCAATGAAAGTTACACAAAATTTGGTGGACCTCTTTGGATTTGGGAGCCAGTGTATCCTACATTATCATCCTTCTCCGACCCGTTTAATTATCCAGACCTGTAGGGTGCTAGTAGTGATATGGGACTTGAGTAACAAGTAACCCATGCAACCAGGTTGGTTTTGGTTCAAGCAATGTTACCATTTGGGTCTAATACCTAAAACACCCAAAAATATTTTTGAAGATTTGTGACACACACAATGTTGTATGAAACTCTTCCAAATCAAATAAGAGAAATCACAGCTCAGGCATCTACAGTTTAGGAGTGATGTGATGCCCTTCCTATTCTTTCATCAACTATTTCCATTTCAAAAACTTCCAGCTTTCTATTGAGCTCTAGTAGAAAGTGGATACTTGAACTTGTGAAATCTGCGATTACCTGAATCAAACTGTCCAAGATGAACTGTATGTATATCTGATTTATCCAACTACAAAATTAGATATGCACAACAGCATTACTTTATAAAATAGAGGTGGTATTTATAATAGTAGGCTGAGCTCAAGACAAGCTGCTCTGGGAGACCTGGTAAACAGCACCAATGCTTTGCCACCATGGAGAATGAAAAAGAATGAATCTGGTTTACTGGTAAATCTGAATGTTATGCCAACACTCAATAGAAGTAGATGCAGTTCTCAAGGTGACCCTGAAAGACCATAGCTGTGATAGATGTCACGATGTACTATACAGAGTCTATATTCTGGGACCCCAGTGTTTATTCCTCCTATGGCTGCGAGTCTTGGCAACCAAATGTTCTCAGCTGAGTCTTGTCCAAGACTTGCTCTTAGCTGAAGGGAGTCTACCCACCTAAGGTCATGCCTCCTTTCTCAGGACAGCACAATCCCATAATTGGTCATAAGGCCTGTCCCCATGACACAATACAGAACATCTCTGAAGAACCATCCAACTCCAAAGTTAGCCACAGAATCAGTTTTGTTGTGACTGCATCATTGTTCAAATTTTCCCTCTGCCCAGTTCTCCTTCTCCACTTCATGACTGTTGAACTTGAGCCTGCCGAAATAAACATCCCGCAGACAAATCAGCATCTCAGAGTCTGTTCCCAAGAGTACTGAATCTGACAGTAGGTGTCGAGAGTGCTCTAAACTCAGGTGCTGGCAGAGTGTAAGGGGAATGTGGAAAGACTGTGAAGTAAACACTTTTGTTTAATTACTCAGGTCTTTTAACCTGCCATAAAAGCAAAGAGTTGCAGCCATTTTAATGTTAATTTACCCCTCTGTTTCCCTCTTTAAAATTTTAAAATAAGGAATATGGGTGGCAGATACTATTTCAGGTTCCATGTTGGGAGTATGGCCAAATTAACATCACCACAATTATCTGGTACCTGGTAGTATTTGTATGTCTCCTGTGGGGAATAAAATTCCAAATGGTGAAGGATGAAAGTGTTTTCTAAAGGCAAAAGGATATACTGCATGAAATAACTTTTTTCCTCACTTGATCTATTTTCCTTCCTTTATCCTAATCTATGTGCTGAGTGGCTAATCTATAGATTATGAGTACATTAATGAGTTCTCCTGCCCTCTGGTTTCTGATTGGTTTCATCCAAAGGGAGACCCATAAACATTATGAGGGAAGAAAAAAAGAGTTGGATTATTTTCCTGAATTTATTACTGAGGGTCCCTTGGGCTGCTTTTTTCTCTCCACCCAAACCTTTTCCTTTCAAGGCAGCCTTTGGGCTGAGGGATGTTAAAAGCTCTGCCATGAGGTACTATGTGTCATTTTCTGATTTTGTATTCACTTTTATAAGTAGTTTTCTGTTAACCCTCATTGAACAAATTCTAATTTGAATGTATTTTCTATTGGATCCTGAATAAAATACTTGGAGAATCCCTACCTCCCCACAACAAAAACATATATAAGAAATCATTTGGTTTCTATAGACAAGGTCCATCTTCTAGTCTTACTCTACCTACAACACAAATGTGTTCTTAAGTATTCCAATCTGATTAGTTCTCAATTCAGAATGGAAATAACTTTTTAAAAAGAGAAACCAATGATCAGCCCTACTGCTAACATATTCAGAGACCTGGGGAGTAGTACACATGGAGACCCAACATGCCATATGTTTAATTATTCAAAAGATATATATTAAACTAACAAATTGTTAAGTGGAATATATTTTATTCTCTTATCTTGACAAATATACTTTCATAGCAATGTGATAGGTAAATTTGTACATCTTTACATTTTAGTCTCTTATCTTGACAAATACACTTTCATAGCAATATAATAGAGAAATTTTTACATCTTTAACATTTTATGACTGAAATTTGTCAAAAATACCAAAGATAAGTGAACTTTATTTGTACATGCCTGGGTATTCTGTTGATGGGTAGTCATGTTTGAGAATAAAATTAGAAAATTCATAAATAATGAATTTCTTACATATTTTATAAAATTAGTTTTCTCACCTTCTAAGTACATTTACTAATTATCTTTTTATAATTAAGATCTTGAAATAATTTATGTTCTATTAATAACATAAATAATCTTATTTATTTTAATTTGGAAAACCTTTATTATGCTGAATCAGTAGGTAATAGATTTGTCAACAAATTCTTAAAACTAAAATTTAGAAATAAACTAT
>PVKE010009717.1:0-44097 GCA_004027555.1 Craseonycteris thonglongyai | reverse complement strand
GTGGGTCCTGCCTGGGCCGGAGCCGGGATTCGATCCTCGGTCCTCGTGGCCTCAAAGCGAGCGCTCAACCCGCTGAGCCGTCCCGGCTTTCCCCATCAGTATTATTTTTAAAAGCTCTTCAGGTGATTCCATTCCAACGCGATGAGCATCAGGGCACCCTGAGACCTAAAACGCTATCCTGAACACGTCGCCCTCTAGTGGTCCTTATTTTTTCAAGAGCTTCCCCTACGTCCCGGAACCTATAGGTGATACAGGTGTCCTTGACTTTCAACAGCTACTTCCAGATCACTGTTACTCCTGCCATCCTTTGAAACCTACCCCTCCTGATCGCAGTCATCCACTGAGACCCATCACTCCCTCATTCACTGAGTATTTTCGCACTACTAACAAGTCTAACACAGTCTCATCATCATAATTATAGTGATTTCAGTAGAGACTCTTCCATTCCCCTGGCTTCTTAGTTCTTTGATATTTTCTCTTCTAATGATCTTGTCCTGCAACCTACCTTAGCCGTGCATTCCTTTGTTATACCCTAGATATTATTCTTTCTAATGGCAATACCCTTTCTACGATCTCAATCGCCAGCATCATACTTTCCACCTCCAACTCTTTCCCTGTGATGACTTAAATTCCCTAGCCCCGTGGCACTGAACTGGACGTTTATGACTCACTTTTTAAAAATCATCTCTCTGCATTCACTCATAACTATCTCACTCCTCTCTCCTCAACCTGGGTTAAACCCAACTTACCACTGAGCTAGACTAAGTCTGAGCAGTTGAATGATGTTGGAGAAGATACACACCTATGATGACTGCCACACTTCATTTCCATGACTGGCTCTCAACCTCAAGAGGGAGCAGCAATGCGACTGACTTTTCTATTCCTCTTCCTGAGCCCATTCATGTTCCCACTCTCCTATCTTATACCTCTTCCTTTCTCTTACGCTTCTAGCACCTTCTCTTTCTCATCCTCAGCTGCAAAGAAAATAGCTGCGATGAAAATAGCTGCAACCAGAGGAGAGTTTCCACATGTGTACTCCAACTCCTGGTGAGCCTACAAAGAAATACTGTCCACAGTGTCCTGTCCTCAGCAGCCCTGCTCAGGTCCCGGAGACTCATGCCTGTGGCTTGTTTTATGGACTCAATCCATCTCATATTTGGTCTCCCTCTGCCTTCTATTTTTCCCAGCATTATTGTGTAGGAAAGAAGATATGCCTGAAGTAGGATAGTTTCAATTTTGTTGGTTATGCCTCCAGTGATGTTTCAGACTTAATTTGCTCAAGGACCCACTTGTTCATTTTAACGGCAGTCTATGGTATCCATAGAGTTTTTTTCTAACACCATATTTCAAATGAATTCCCTTTTTTTGTATCTGATTAGCCTTTTTCACTGTCCCAATTTTGCATTTGTACATAGTAATTCAGAATATGAGGCTTTGGATATATAGCCACATCTTCGCCCCCCAAACTCTACTAGCTTACCTGCATGTGTTCTACCTGCACTTTTTCTCTGTTCTCCTGCATGAATGCTCTGTGTCGAGAACCAATCCCTCCTCATTGAGCACTGAATCCTATTCCTTCTTGTCTCCTTGAGGAAATCACTTTTGCAATCAGCCTCTCTACTGCATCATCATTTTTCTCCTCTAATGTATGATTCCAATTAGCATACAATATAATTTCTTCCATATTAAAAATAAAATCTTTCTTTTGAACACACAACCTCTACCTCTTGGTTCCAGTTTCACCAGAACTCCTTGAAAGAGGTGTTTTACTTACTGTCTCCCATTATTCTCCTCTGACCCCCTCAAATTCATTCCAATCGGGTTTCCTGCTCCACCACTCCAGAGAAATAGCTTGTCAAAGTCACCAATGACCTCCACATTGCCCTATCCAAGGGTCAATTCTCAATTTTCATCTTAGTTGAAATATTGGCAGTATTTACCAGTTAAGAGATCGTAAAAATATTCTTTACTTGGCCTGGGACCCTGTCCTCCCTTCCACCACTCCTTCACACCTCCCTCCTAATTTTCCTAAGTCACTGGCATTTCTTCCGTCTCCTTCCCGGTCTTCCTTATCTCTCTGCCATGGAACAGCCAAGGCCTTCCCTGAGCACAGTTACTCCGACTCATCATTCTCTAGAACCTGTAGACTTTATAACTGCTTTATTCCACCACCTGATATATTATCAAGTTAGGGTCTGTCTCCCTTTCAACAGAATGTAATTATTTTGAGAGCAGTCCTAGGTACATAATACACGTTCAAAAATGTTTTGTTGAATGATTGACTGGAGAAGAATTTCACAATGTCTAGGGAAATTGTCCTGGTTATCCCATTGCTACCCTGAGATACAAGAAAACATGTACAAAGATGGCCATTGCAGCACTATACTTAATAGTGAAACATGAGACACACTAATTGATTGGAGAATGGATAAATTGTGGCCTATTGAGGTTGCTGGGATAGCTCAGCAGTTGAGCGCTTGCCTTGCAATCGTGAGATCTGGGGATAAAATTCCGGCCCCGGCCCATAAAAACCTATATGTTGAACTGCGGTGCACCTGGTAACCACTGGGATGGCTCAGTGGTGACAGTTCTCGCCTCCCATGCTCCAGGCCCCTGGTTCGGTTCCCTCCCTTCTTGGCCCCACATCCACCTGTGAGGAATGAAACCACGTCACAACTAATGATGTACAACTATAGAGACTGCTCTGGGCCCTCCCCCTTCTCTCAAAAACAATAAATCTTTTTTTTTTAATTATGGCATATTCATACAATGGAATTCTATAAGGACTTTGTAATGAAAGTACTAGAGCTACATGTATGAACATGAATGGTTATCAAAAATATGTTAAGAATACAAGTGTATAGGATGTTATTTATGACATTTTATTTATTTATTTATTTATTAAATTTTTGGCAGAGAGAGAGAGAGAGAGAACTGAACTGGGGGGAGCTCCCAGTTCAGCATATGGTTCCACATGGGCCGGGGCCAGGATTCGATCCCTGGTCCCCAGCGTTACAAAGTGAGCGCTTAACACACTGAGCCATCCCGGCTTCCCCGTATTTATGACATTTTAAAACACTGAAAAACAATTCTACATAGTATCTATGGTGGAGGATATATGCAGTAAAATATAGACATATGGGTGGGAAGGATTTACCCAACATCAGGGCAGGAGCTCTCTCTAAGGAAGGTGTAGAATGAAAGGGACTGTTTTAAACTCATTGTAACACTTCCTTTCCATTTAAAGCAAAATACAATTTTGTTAAAATCTAAGTACTGTCATAATATTCTCTACTTTTTTTTTACATGTATTATTCTCTACTTTTCTATATGTTTTAAATACACCAAATTTTTTTTTTAAATGAATAACAAATTTTTAACTTGCAGAAAAATACAAGCTTTGCAATAAAACCTCTCGGGCAACAACATGTGAGTAAAGGGTGTAAATTGCAGTCGGAGACAGAACTTGTTCCTAGGATTGCTTGGTTAATATTCTATTGTTGGAGAGGTGTGGTTTGGGTTAGAAGAGAAAAGAAACCAGCCTTATGATAGGGAATGTCTGATGGGCTGTTGCCCTGTAGGGAGGGGAAGGTGGAACAAAGGTGCTATAGCTGTCCCTAGGCAGACACAGAACTCACAGGCACGAACGTGGTGTCTATGGTACACCCACAGACACCTGTTACGCCTGGAACACAATTTGCTAACACTCATAGCTGCAGAACTCAGAAAGAATCACTTTAAAAAATTATTTCCCTGGCTCACATAAAATATATATGCCTACATATAGTATGTGTTTTTACAAGAATAGGTTTATACTATGCATGCACTTTTCTAAGTTTCCCCCGCACTCGACTTCCTATTCGTGGACGACCTCCCATGCCAGCAAATCGGATGCACAGACAGCATTTTTAATGGCTGCAGCACATCTGTTTGAAATTACTGTCGTTTATTTCACCAATCCCTGACCCACAGGTCAGGCCGTTTTCCGGCTTCCCTGGCATAAACAACTACAATAAACATCCTTGTACGTATTTGCACACTTGACTGTTCACTTAGGGCTAATTCATAGATGTAGGATTTTGGGACCGAAGCTACATTTCCAAACTGACCTTCTAGAAAGTGCCTTTGTTGGGCCGGTAGACTTTAAATCAGGATGCACTCCCACAAACAGGGTAAGAGAAAGCTGTTTACTCTAACGCAAACCCTTGCTGAACGAACTGCGGGCTTTTCTGGATGCTTTACAAGGAAGGAAAGGGAGCTGGCGAACCCCGAGGCCCGCCCCGGGTGGGGTGCGCGCCCCTCCGGCTCTCCGCGCGGGCGCACAGCCCGCGGGAAGGGGTGACGGGGCGCCCCAGCTGCGCCCCAGGGCTGCCCGGAGCGCACGGGGCGGAGCCCGGCCTCGGGCCGGCCGCGGGGCGGGGCAGCTCGGCCCCGTGTCGCCCCCTCCAGGCCCGCCCTCCGGCCGCGTCCCCGCCGGCCCTGCCGACGTGGCGGGGCGGGACCCGCCAGGCGCTCCCGCGCGCACTCGGCCGCCCGAGCGGTAAGATCCCCGGGCACCCTCTCCGGGTCCCCTTCCCCGGTAGGGCGGGGGCAGCGGGGTGGTGGGGATACCCCGCCGTTGCTCCTAGTCCTGGCCCCCGATTGCTGCCCCGCTGCGTTAGCGAGAAGCCTTTGGCAGGGACTTGGCACCGGGCGCGGGACCCGGGTGGACCCGGCTTGGGGGTGAAAGTCCAGGCGGCGCGGCCGAGGGCCCTGCGTGGGTGCGGGCGTGTGAGTGTGTGTGTGTGAGTGTGTGTTGCTCCGGATCCACGCTCATGCACACACCCACACGCCCGGACGCCGGGTCTGCACCCTCGGCCGCGGGGAGCCTCCACGGAGCCTTTCTTGAAGCCTTCGAAGTATCCAGTCCCAGCACCAAGAAAGTGAAAAAGTTTCCCCAATGTCCCAGTCAGGTGCAGGGTCCCGGTAGCCAGGGGTAAAGTGAGAGCAGGTTCCCCCAAGGCAGAGGTCTCTGTCCTGGGGTTCCCCTGTTCTGGGCCTGGGAAAACCGAGGGCAGGCCTTGACCTCCCATCCAAGCTCACCATCCCTCACCCTGCAGACCCACGCCCTGCCTGCTCTTCCACCTCAGCCAACACCCTCAGCTGGTATCACCTCGGTTTAACATCCCCCACCCCCGCCCCCATTGAGTCTTACTCCCTACCTCATTCCCACCCACCCACCCAATCTTCTTGTGTCCTGCCCTGGAATCTGGTGAGTATTTCCAGCCCCCTCAGATCAGGCACTTGAACTTCCTTGCCTTTTTCCAGAGTAGGAAGACATCTTTGTATGGGCTGTGAGGGAGCTAACTATGCCCTACTGGTCCCATCAGTCACCACACTGCATATCTTGAAGGATGCATGCAGGTGGCCTTCAAAATCCATGTCTCTTGAACTCCAGAAGATAGCCAACCTGAAGGAACAGAGGATGAGAGGCCTCCTCAGAGGCCTCTTTCTGCCCTCTTTTCTTCTGGATGGCTCCTTTCCTGCCTCGCTTATATTCATTCTGGGCTCTCTCTTTCCTTTCCTCCATCAAAATCTGAACTCAGGAAAGAATCCATCAACTCCCTCCATTGTAAGCTTTAAAGTTTAAGCAAAGGAATGAACCTTTCAGGGTGGAATTTGAGGCACAAGTGAGCCAGTTCAGAAGGAATTTGAGGATGGAGGGGACCGTCTGGAATCTCGGGGATTCAGCCCATATGCGTGGTCATTTTTTATAAGACCAGCTTATATCAAACATTGTTTCTATTTAATCAATATCCAAACAATATAATGCAGTTCGGTAAATGTTTGAGGATCATAAACCAAGCTAGGTGCTTGCTGGAGGAGAGCATGAGATAGAAACGAATACTCCTTATAAATATGCCATAGAAATATCCCAAAAAGTGTTACAAAAACCATAGAAGAGGGAGCAATTAATTCTTTGGAAGGAGAGGGGACATCTTAAGGAAAATTTCAGAGTAAAAAGTGGCATTAGGCATCAAGAAACAAATAGAAGTTTGCCAGGCAATTGGAGGCAGGCAGGCTGGGCAGAGAAACCAGCATAAGCAAAGGCAGGGAGGTGGAAAGGTTTAAGAGCTGTGTGGGCTCGTCTGATGGAAAGTCTGGTGAGGCAAGAATGTAGGGTGTGTTGAGAGTTGCAGGAGACAGAGAGATTGGAGCTGGATTATGAGAGGCCGCAGATGCCATGCAAAGGTGTTTATACCTAATGGTTTTTAAACAGGAAAGCAAATAGTTCCCATCTGTGTTTCAGAAAAATACCTGGTAGACACCTGGAGACTAGACTGGAGAAAAAGAGACGAGGCCTACGCAGGTACCCTTGTCAAGTTCCCCTGGAAGGAACTCTTACAACTTGATTAATTTTAAGAACGTCTCATCCAGAGTTTTTGTTCCTGGTCCTTTTCTGACCAGCACTTCTTAAGTTGGGGGAAGTGATTTCATATAAGGCATTGTGATACCAAATTCTTATTTTGCCAAATGAAGCTATTAAAAAAAAATCCATCCACTATGCCAATATTTCATAAAATGAAAGACACTTTAGTACCAAGCAAAGCATGAAGGCTAGAACTTGCAAGATGAAGGCAGTCCTTTATAGTTAATAAATTCAGATTGGTGAAAAACTCGCTTTCTTGTCCTCATTTTTCTCTGTCTTCATGGACTGGTGCCAGTCCTGCAGTCTGGTGTTTGAAAACAAAGAATCCAGATCATTTTGTCCATCCTTAGTTTACAGAGGCGGAAATGAGAAAGCCCAACAGGAATGAATGACAGGTATGCCCCAAAGAGACAGAGGGACCAGAGCATAGCTCCACCTCAGAATACCCTCCCTCCCACAGTCATTATTCCTCCATGTGACCTCTTGGCCCAGTCCCAGGCACACCCATCCTGAGTATCTCAACTTCATTTCCGATGCTGGGCATTTGTACATATTCATATCCCATTATGCCCGAATAACCATAACGAAGCCATTTTCAAGGTTCTCCCTTGCGTGAGGTCAGTCTAGGTCAGGCACATTTTCCCCTTATTTAATGGACCTTCATGGACCAGGAGTGAAATGAAAACAGATTGATGACTCATTTTCTGACAGATAGTAACCATATCTCCTGTTTTAAAGTTATTTTTGGAGCCATGATGCAACTGCTCCAATACCTAGCGTGGTTCTAGAGGAGCATTTTAAGGAATGAATGAGTTTGCTCATGAAAAACTAAATTCTTCCCAGCCCACAAAAGCTTCTTTATATGTTACCCTTCCTCTCCTTGTTTCTGTCGGTTGAGTCTCCTTAGTATCAAAGCCACAGACATTCAAAACCATAAAAGGAGAGATTTTGAAGTCTAACTGCCTATGGAGCCCCCGGGCAGAGATGGGGGCTGCCCCAGGAAACATGGCGTGTTTCACGGCTGCAGTCCTGGTGAACGAACCCCAGTGGTCACTGCTCATAAACAACTGTGTATTTAGAACATACCATTTCTGATAATTGCAAACAAAAGCGCACAATCTTTTTTTTTAGATTTTATTTTATTGTTTTTGACAGAGACAGAGAGAAGGGGGAGGGCCCAGAGCAGTCTCCATAGTTGTACATCATCAGTTTTCCACATAGTTTCGTTCCACACAGGTGGGTGGGGGCCGCGCAGGGCAGGAACTGGGCTGGGGGCCTCCTGCACGGGAGGCATGCCCCCTCGAACAGGGGGCCGAACCAGGGGGCAAGAACCGAACTGGGGGCCTCCCGGATGGGAAGCACACCCCAGTTCAGCATATGGGTCTACATGGGCCGGGGCCAGGGTTCAATCCCTGGTCCCCAGAGCTGCAAAGCGAGTGCTTAACCCACTGAGCCATCCCAGCTTTCCCACAATCTTAAAATGATTACATCTCTCCTGTCATAACAACATTCACAGTAGATAAAGGTCTACCAAAACAAACAAAAAAGGTCTCTCATTTTGGTTTTGGTTTAAGGAAAAATGTAGACCTATAACAGGTAGAAGTAAATAGATCAGAGATACGTTACAATTAGAAGTTAAAGTAAGGCTGAATTTTATAGTGACCCTTTTCACTATTTAAAACCAGGTGTAAACATAGCCTTTCTGAAATTCACAAGTTGTCCATAAATATTTTTTAACAGCATCGACTGAATACCATAAAGCAAACTTTTGGGGCATTTTTGAAAGAATGGCTTCGTGTTGCTGGTTGAATGCAGAGCAGCCGCAGAGAAAATTTTTGTTACAGCAGTTTTTCCGCAGTGGAGGTGAACTGACCTAGGGCAATTTGGTCATCAGAGAAGGGTGAGGCCTGTAGGTTTCCACCCATGCAGCCTTATTACCATGAGGGAGTTCTGCCGCACACTCACACTGGGTTTGTTAGTAACTGGGCTTAGTTCACAGCTTGTTCTTGTAGGCTCGATGAAGTCCTAGCTCTCTGTGCCTTCAGGCCTCTGGGGAGGGTTGCTCTAGAGGCAGAACTCAGCTAACTTTCTCATCAGCTTCAGGTTTTGCTGGTCCTGGGCAGTCAAAAGAACTAGAAAAATTCTATTCCATGGGGCAATACATTGCTGGACTCAGCATAATCTTATGTCCTGGTAATGGTAAAGGCAGAAGGCACTGTACATTACTTCTTGCCAATCAACATATCTTAAGTAAGCCCCATAGCCATTCATCAGTGAAAAATGATTTCTAATATCCCGTGTGCTAATTTGCATGCCCTGGAGTACTTATCCAAGAGGGAGGCAGTTGAGTCTTCTCCAGAGGTGAACTCTCAATTATAGATTTTGAAATGCTAAACAGTAACCTATGGGGAGTACATTCCTGAGTAGGGCACTTCAGATGTTAACCAACCACCCCAGGACAGAAATAAAAACTAACCCACACATTCATCACATGATACGTTCTGAAGTGTTTTGGCATTATGAACAGTATCCGAACAGATTTAGGGCAAAGCACACACAACCAAGTGTCCATAATGCTTTTTATTTGCCCATGAATGTTTATCACATTGTAATTAATTCCCATGTTCCTGCTTATTAGAAAACAAATAATTTGGAGCATCCTAATAATACAGATTAATAATAGGATTTATTATTAACATTAATATTAAATTTATTATTAATGATAATTACCTTACAAAGAAATTAAAATATCAGAGAGTGTTTATGACCAGCTATTGATGAACCAAAAATAAGAATAAACTTGTCCAAGCATCATTTATTCATAAACCCATTCTCCTTGTGTCCCTGTCCCTAGGGCACAGTTGAGGATAGGATAAATTCAGACAGAGAGCTCTCTAGGCCATGACAATGAAGCAGCGTCTTAGGGCCATGGGTCAAACATTTTGTGAAAGGCCAGGTAGTAAAGATTATAGGCTTTGCGATTTTGCAAATTAAATGATCTCTGTCACAGCTACTCAGTTTTGTTGCTGGCATGTTAGAAAAGCCATAGATGGTACCCTAAACAACTGAGCATGTTCAATATAGATCAATAAAATTTTATTTACCAAAGCATATGGAGAGCAAGATTTAGCCAGCAAGCTGTTGTTTGCCAACCTCCATCTTAAGCCAGTCCTGATTCAAGGTTTTCAAAAAGATTTTATTAGTGCCCAAATAACAACAGCTTTTTTATTAAAAAAAAGTTTTATTTTATTGTTTTTTGACAGAGAGAGACAGAAGGGGGAGGGCCCAGAGCAGTCTCCATGGTTGTACATCAGCAGTTTTTGACATAGTTTCATTCCACATAGGTGGGTGGGGGGCCACGCAGGACTGGAACTGGGCTGGGGCCTCCCACATGGAAAGCTCACCCTGGTGACAGCATATGGTTTTGCACGGGCTGGGGCCGAGATTATGCTCAGACCCCGGGGCTGCAAGGCGAGCGCTTAACCTGCTGAGCCATCCGGCATTCCCATTAACAGCTTTTTAAGTATTTTCCCTCAATTTCATCCCCTCCCATGGACCACAGTAACTATTTTCTGTACAGTGGCTTTGTACCATTCCTTAGTATTTCAGCGAGGTATTGACCATACTCGGGGACAAACCACCTCCAACCTTGAATAGCCTAAGCTTAACATACCAGCTAAAAAAGGAACTGTGCGTTTTTTGCTTTTCTTGCCTGTAGACTTGTTTCCATGGGTGTTATCACAGAATTCAAGTATTTTTGTTTAAGAAGAGATATTGTAACTCAGTTAACTGAGAAGTGAAGGATCAAAAGGAAGACGATATGGGTCGTTTGGAACCACTTGCTGTAAGATAGCTCCTGAGTAGTGACTGGGGTAAAGGCATGTTCTGCTTGCTTTCATTTCAAATTACATTTTCATCTGAAATCTCCACGCAAATAATATTAATATAACTCAACACATATTTGCTGAACTTCCCAGTATGTTCAAGAAACCATGTTAAATACTATATAAAATATGGAAACAAAACAAGGCAGATCCTATTTTCATAGTTTACAATATAACAAGAAAACACATGACTCTAATCAAAGACAACTGTAACTCTCCATGGTGAGATGCAAAGCACTCTGGGAGTTCAGAGGAAGAAAAGGTAGTATACGCAATTGGGAGGAACAAAAATAATGGAGGAGGTGGTTGTTTTAACAAGACCTTAAATGTGTAAAAAACAACATGTTGAGCCGAGAGCCAGCCAAGGGCCTTTTGTGGATGTCAGGCTGTGTACACATACTTATATTGTCACCTTGAAGAATCTGGAAGGGAATTATGGGGGATAAGCCTAGTGAGATTAGAACATAGAGGTCCTTGGATGCCATCTGAAGCACGTGCCCTCATCGCAACAGGAAGCTCTTAAGGATGTCCAAGCAGGAGAGTGATGTAATTAGAGCAGTAAGGTAAAGGATGAGGAACCAATAGGGAGAGCAACAGTGGAGGGGTGAGCCCAGTATCGAAATCATCAACATGAACCATAATGAGGACCTGGTGGTAGGGAGAATAGAAGTAAAGAAGGGATGTAGATTCTAGATAAAGAACATCTAGGATTTGGGCACTGACTGAATGTAAAAGAGGCAGATGGCACTGCAGACAGAGCTCTGATTGTTGTTCAATATCAAAGTCAGACATGGGTTCATATATCAAGTTTGCCACCTAATAAAAGTGTGACCTCTGAGCCTCAGTTGCCTCATCTGTAAAATGGAGCTCATAATACCTAACTCACAAGAGATAATACATGTGAAAAGCCTGGATTTAATAAGCACTCAATAAATGATAGCTGTTTGTGGGAAAGCTGGGATGGCTCAGTGGGTTAAGCGCTTGCTTTGAAGCCCCGGGGACCGGGGATCGAGTCCCGGCCCCGGACCATGAGGACCCACATGCTGAACTGGGATGTGCCCCCAGTTCAGTTCTTGCCGGGACCTATGTGGAAGGCTCCTGGCCCAGTTCCTGACCTGCACAGCCCTGTGCCCACCTGTGGAGTGAAACTATATGGAAAACCAATGTCAACTATGGAGACTACTCTGGGCCCTCCCCCTTTTCTCTGTCTCTCTCTGTCTCTGTTTCTCTCTGTCAAAAATCAATAAAATAAATCTTAAAAAAAAAAAGATAGCTGTTTGTATTCTATATTCTCAACAGAGTGAAGATTTAGTCCAGGAGTATCCCACCTTTTGGCTTCCCTGGGCCACACTAGAAGAATACACTAAAACTAATGGTAGCTAATGAGCTAAAAACAATTTCAAAAGTATCTCATAATGTTTTAAGCAAGTTTACAAATCTGTGTTAGACTGCCTTCAAAGCTGTCCTGGGCCGCGTGCAGCCCACATGCCGCAGGTTGGACAAGCTTGATTTAATCAATGGCAGCCCTGTGGTTTTAAGCCTGGGTGAGTGGGGAGATCTAGGTGCATGCAATGAAACACAAAAGTCAAGAGGAAGGTCTAGTATTAATGGTAAGACAAAAGGTTTCCTTTTGGACAGGATGACATGTCCAGTTGGCTGTTAGAATTACTAATCCAGAGGTAGAATTTTTTAATAACAATATTATTAAGATTTAACACCATATATTATATATTCTTAGTATATTAAGATATAATTTATATGCCACAAAGTTGACATTCTACAAAATTCACCTTTTTAAAGTGTGCAGTTTAGTGGTTTTTTAGAACATTTTCATCACTCACAAAAGAAAACTGTACCCATTAGCAGTCACTCCTCGTTCCCCCTGGAAATCACTAATTTACTTCCTATCTCTATGGACTAGAGGCAGATATTTAAGATTTACAGCATGAAGGTAGTGTGTAACACTGTCAGACATGAATGTGATTCACCAAGGGGGACAATTAGCAAGGGAAAAGAAAGTAGCCAGATAACCTTGGGAAATGGCTATTTGAGGCCATAAGAGGGCTGGCACATGTATGTGAGTTTGAAGCCTATCCCACCAGGTTACCAGATGTTAAATGGCTTCTCCCATACCATAGTTTTAGCAGCAACCTGAGATGTGACCAATTGATAAACTCTGAGATCAACAAAAATACCAATTGATTTGCCTGGGACTTGGCATGTGTAGTGAGAACACTGATTTCATTTTAGTCCAAGAAATGTTTCATCTTGAACTAGCCTTCTAGATCTGTGCTATCCAGTAAGGTAGCCACCAGCTACACATGCCTATGTGAAATTAATTTTAAAATTATTTAAAATTCGGAGAAGCCGGGATGGCTCAGTGGGTTAGGTGCTCACTTTGCAGCGCCGGGGACCGAGGATCGAAGATCGAATCCCGGCCCTGGCCCTTGTGGACCCATATGCTGAACTGGGAAGTTCCCCCAGTTCAGTTCTCTCTCTGTCTCTGTATCTCTCTCTCTCTCTGTCAAAAACAATAAAATAAATAACTAAATAAATAAAAATAAAATAATTTAAAATTAAAATATAAAATATTTTTTCTTTTCTTTTTTAAAAAGTTATTTTATTGTTTGAGAGAGATGAAAGAGAGAAAGAAGGGGCAGGGCCCAGAGCAGTCTTCATAGTTGTACATCATTAGTTGTGACATAGTTTCATTCCACACAGGAGGATGTGGGGCCACGCAGGGTAGGAACCAAACTGGGGGCCTCCCACATGGGAACTGAGAAGCTTCACTGCCATCCTGGTGGTTACCAGTTGTGCCACAGGTCAGCATGTGGGTTTGCACGAGCTGGGCCGGGATTCGATCCCCAGACCTCTTTTAAGACAAGTACTCAACCTGCTGAGCTATCCCAACATCCCCAATAAAATGTAAAATTTAGTTCCTCAGTTGTACTAGCCCCATTTTCCATGCTCAATAGCAGCCACATGTGGCTATTAGTTTCCACATTGGAGAGAGCAGGTATATAACATTTTCATCATCACAGAAAGTTCTATTAAACAGCATTGTTGTACATGATATCTGTATGATAAAAAGTTTTCTGCTTTGTAGCTTATTTTGTAATGGCTACATTCCTCATTTGGCTTAATACCTCACTTCTTTCCTTGACTTTTCATCCTTGTGAATCCCTGTCTAAACTATAGTCCAAACAGAACCCAGGCCTTCACTAGTTGGTACCCAACAAGGCACATGTATGTATATGTGTATTTCTTAAAGTGAATCTCTGATGAGATTGCTAATGTCCAGTGTTTTTTGATACGCTCTAGGGTATTTTCTATACTTATTCTCATTATTGTTACAAATAAAATTAATGAAGTCATACTGAATAATTTCACAGTGACAGATAATACTCTTAGTTACCATATTCATATAGCTACATAGCAAGCAAGAGATCTATGGAAGTTCAGAGAGAGCACTATAGGTGTGTATTAGTTTTCTATTGCTGCTATAACAAATTAAAGCAACCTGAGTGGCTTATAACAACACAAATTTATTCTCTTTCAGTTCTGGAGGTTAGAAATGCAAATTCAGTTTCATTGGACTACATACCGCAACATCACTTATGTCATTAAAAATGTGTCATGTGGTGAGTCATGGAGTCTCTGAGGGGAGAATAGTAACCTTGACTTTCCCAGGCTTCTAGTGGCCACCTGAGTTCCTTGGCTTGTGGCCCCCTCCTTCATCTTCAAAGTGCATCACTTCAATCTCTGCTTTTGTCAACATGCCACCTTTTCTATTTTGTAGTCAAATCTACCTCTCTCTGATAAAGACACTTGTGATTTCATTTAGCATCCACCCAGATAATCCAACGTAATCTCCCCAATTCAAGATCCTTGGTTTAATCATATCTTCAAAGTCCCTTTTGCTAGCTATATAAGATGACACTCACAGGTTCCAGGGATTAGGACATAGATATTTTTGTGGGCCATGATTCAGTCCACTGCAAGGTTACGTAAAGTTTCTTATTGGTGGGAGAAAGTTTACTCCTACCAGATTTAATGTAATTATCCAGGGCTTTGAATTAAAGTGTAACAATTCAAGTAAAGCATAAAGTGTTGGTTTGTAATCATGTTCACAGATATTAAAATGTCTGACGATGCCAGTGACCCTGTAGCCACGGAAGACCCAGCAGAAATTACCAAGATGCCCCATAATGATTCTTTACCCAAAGATGCAGAGGTGCCCTGTGATTCAGGTTTGATTTCAAATGAACCACTGCTGGCTGACCCCAGAGGAGATGTGCATGAAAATGCAGCCATTCAAGGAGCAGAGACTGCTGACATGGGGCACCCTGGGCAGCCCCACGACACCAGTGTCGTGGAGCCTTCCATCAATGGGGACGTGTCTGAGGATGTGCTTGCTGAATGTGTTGACGCTGTCAGCCTCAAGGCAGAACCTGGATCCGAAATACCCCTGAAAGAAGAGAATAATCCGGTAGGAGTGGCTCATTTGATTCTGTTCAACCTAAGTTCTTACTGATACCTACCATGGGCACAGGTTTGTGCCGGGCTCTGTGGGTGGGGATTGGGGTTTCAGAATATACTGTGGCATCACTTTGGTCATCCAAAACATGTTGTGTGGTGAAAAAAAGCAAAGATGAGAATAAGTGGCTATTACTATATTTACATTTTGATAATTGCATTATTAATAATTATAACAGCCGCCAATTATTGGACAACTTCTGTGTGCCATACCCTCGGCTAGCCACTTTATATGTTATGTAATTTACTCATGTAACAGTTTCTGACATTTCTAAGCTATATATATTTTTTTTTTTTTAAGTTTTATTTATTAATTTTTTGACAGAGAGAGGGAGAGATACAGAGACAGAGAGAAGGGGGAGGGTCCAGAACAGTCTCCACAGTTGCACATCATTGGCTTTTCCACATAGTTTCATTCCACAGGTGGGCGGGGCTGCACAGGGTAGAAACTGGGCTGGGGTCTCGCCCGGTGAGAACTGAACTGGGGGCACTCCCCAGCTCAGCACATGAGTCCGCATGGGCCAGGTCCGGGATTTGATCCCTGGTCCCCGGTGCTGCAAAGTGAGTGCTTCGCCCACTGAGCCATCCCAGCTTCCCCCTGGATATTATTTTAGTATATGTGCTGCCAAAGTGAGCACTAGATATTATTAACCTCGATTTTTAAATGAGTCAACCAGGCTTACAAATATTATACAACCCAGTAAGATATTATGCTTCTCAGTAGTAAACAGAAGATACCGTGACATTGAACAGAGTGAGGCCACGTTATTAATGAGTGATTCCACCCTAAACAAGTCAATGTTTCTTTAATATCAGTTAAATTTTAATGCATATTTACAGATCTATGGAATTCTAGACATTTGATCACTGTTTTATCATTGCACACCACCTCCCAGGGGACGAGCGGCAGACCATGCTCCAGCCCCTTCCCTTCTGTGCCTATACCTGCCTCCTGGGGGAGGAGATAGGCCAGTGTCTCCTAGAGGGTACGTTGTGCCACATCAGTATGACCATCAAACTGTTTTCTTGGAACCTTCACCTCCACCTTTGTGGGGACTGGTGGGTGTGGGAGGTGCTCAGCATGAAAGGAGGAGGTGGGCTACTTTCCTCCAATCCTGTCATGGTACAGGAAGTGGGAGTCGGGGTCTTCCCGGAGCCGGGCACCAACCCTGCTCATCCTGAAGTGTGCCACCACGATCACCCCCTTGAAGGGACTTGACTGCATGCCGTGAGGGAAGAGAACGAAACAGCAAACCAGGGGGCCTGGGCTTTCGTCCCCCGACCTGTTCAGCTGGGCAAGGCACCTAAGTTCTCTGTGCCGCTTTTCTTTTTCTCTATAAAATGAAAACTGCACATGAAGACCACTTGATACCCTTCTGATCAGAACCAGTTTTCCTTCCATGCTATCCTTCTATTGTGGGAGCATTGGTTCCCAATTGTTATTATAAATGGTACTGTTAATATCTATGTTTGTTAAGAAAAATGTATCTTAGCCACACCGTTCTGACTTGAGATGATGTAAAGAAACAACACAAGCTCCACTAACTCATAATATCTGTGCTCTTGATGGCTAGATGATACTTTCCAATTTCAGTTTTCTGAAATTATAACGAGATTGTTGATAAAAACAGCACAATATAAAGTCAGTCTGCTCCTATATATCTGCCTTCTTAAATCTTTTGAACAAATTGAATGGATCCTGATTCTGAAAGCACTTTATAAACCTCCTGATGCTATAGAGTTAGAGTCAATAGGCAGACACATCCCCTCCATCTCTCCCTAACAACATTTTTAGCTTTCGAGGACTTTGAAAAGGTGGGCATTTCCTCATAATGAAATATTACAAAAGTATGTGGATGGACGTGCAAATATTGGCCATAGGCGTGGACCATTGCGGTGTATGCATATGTATGCATGTATGTGGCATTGCCTTTGGAGTTCAGAGAGAACCAAGATGTGGGCGGAGCATCTGTGAGTGTTTGTTCTAGGAAGGCAGAAAGATGATATGGCTGGCAGGACAGGCTCAATGAAGGGAAAGGATATCTCTTTCACCCAGCTCATATTTAAACCCTTCTAAGTAGGTGCAAATTTTGTCTCTTTTCAAGGATTACCAGGAAATAGGATTCTTTTATCTCTCTTGGTGACCTATACTTTTAATACTAGACGTCAATTTTGTGCCTCATCTTCAAGCATTCTTCATTTGCTCTATTTTATTTTCCTTTTGTGGGACACGTACAAGAAGTCCATCTGCAGTGATGAAAATGACTCTTTTCTCTGTTGATCCAGAAGAGAATGAATTGTACAAAAATTCTTGAATCAAGTTTATTTAAAAGTTGGCTGTTTGGATCATGAATACAAGTTCCCCAAGGAATGACCGGTTCTGTAGGAAAACAAACTCAAAAGCATAGTTGGTCCCAGGTATATCTGAACCTAAAAGAATCTCATCACCATTTTTAAAAAACTTCTATGGGAACATGCCTGCTTTAAAAAAATCTGGTAGAATGGTGTCTGAGGAAGTATACACTAGATTTTGTGATAATGTGCTTAAATGTGTATACTTTTCTGTAAGTGGTTTGTATCTGCCTAGTTACTTTGGTCTGGGTTCCTTTAAAATTCACATTAACTTCACCTTTGCCCGAGTCAGCACGGTGGCCCTAACTTCATGGTGGGATGGGGGTGGGCTAGAGAAGAGTGGGGAGGCCAGTGGTTTGGCCAGATGCTCCAAGGGCACCTCGGCTTTGAAGGATCACACCATTCACAGTTTATGCGCTCACAGTACCTAATTCTTCATCTACTCAAGGAAATAGGGCAACGAAGTTGATCTTTAAGACAGACACATATTTTCCATCTAAATGTTATAGTCTTTGAATTCTATGGATTTCTAAGATTTGTACATTTTTTTTTCTATTTAATGATGCCTTTAAACTGGAGAGTCTAAAATAAATAAATATAGTTTCTAATTAAGGATGTTTAAATGAGATACCAGATATATACCATTTCTATTTAAAGAACTTTGAACCTGATGAAATCTTGTATTCTTTCATGTTCTTAGGACCACCTAATGGTTATAGATGTTTAAATGATCTCCAGTTGAGGTTTGGATATCCGTCTTGTTCAAGCCAAGGCTGATTGGCTATTGCAAGATGAGATTTTTCTTCTGAGGTCATTCTTCTGAGAATTTATGGGGAGAGGAAAGGAAGTTAAGAGAGTTATTATCAGATGACATCTGTTTTCTCTGTGAAATAGGATATGAAACTGTTTAATAAAGGAGGTGAGGGTCCAATGGCAAGAGGGTGAGAAAAAAACTTCAAAATAACCATATTTGATAATGAGAGAACTGAGTAGATCCATTCTGCCTACTTTGTAGTCTCATAAGTATGTGACATGAAAGCCACTTAAAGTGGAGACAATACTCATGATGAGGTATATTTATAATTCATGTTGAACATTTAGTTTATATGGTTCTTATATGAAATGTGCACATTTAATCATTGGAGTATTTGCCACTGATAAATATATTCTTTGCAGCTGATCAGGAGGTCACAGTTCAGTGTCAAAGGAGCTTTATTAATAAAGCAATTGAAGTTGTCATTTATTATACTGCAAAAAGTTCTAGATTCATTTCACACTTATTTCCATTTGCTAGTCAATTACCAACTGTCAGAGCATATTAAGTATTGTAAATATGAGTCAGAAGCTGTCACCCTTAAGTGTATTAACTCTCCCTAATCACATAGGTAGTGATTTTTCCCATAAAAGAATATTAATCACCAACTTACATCTGTCTTCATGATGGTGTAAAATTGCCATTGGCTTCTATTGCTGAAGTGAAGTAAATCAATGTAGACACTCAAAATGAAAGCATACAGTCATAAATCATGAGTATTTCCATTCATGTTAACAGGCTTCTCATTGTTTCTAACAGAAAAAAAAAAAAAATGTCAGCCAGCTTTAACACTTTTTGCTTCTTAGTGTTAAAAATAGAGTTTCTTCTTATTATTACTAGTTAACATTTATGAAGTGTTTATTAAGTGTCAGGCACTATGCTCACAGCTATATATGAATTATTTCTTTTAATCTTCACAGTATTCCTCTGAGGCTCTAGGTTCTTATACTCTGGTTCTTATATACCGTACCTTGCATTCTGTGAAGAGTAAATGATGGCTTAAAAGATCTGAGTAACATGTTGCCCCAAATCGCAGAGCCTGGAGTCCAAGCCAAGCAATTTAATTCCATAACCTTTTGTCCTGACCAGTAGTCTACACTGATGGAGGGTGTTTGATATTTACTAAGTGAGGAAAGCATTTGTGTACAAGTTACTGAAATCCGACACATAGTACCTTGTAAAGCAGGAATTTATTTGTTGCTCACAAAACGGAAACAAGGAAGATAGGCAGCTCCTCACATTGGTTCAGTCTCAGCAGTGCCAGCACCAGTGACTCTGGGATTCCCTGGCCTTTCTCTTAGGGCAGCAAAAATGGCTGCTTCAGTATCAAGCATTATGTCCACATTCAGGGCAGGAAAAGGGGAGAGGGAAAGAGCTGGCACCAGCTGTAACTGTATAACTTACCATGAAAGCAAAACCTTCCTAGTTATATTTCATTACTTCAAAATTGTTTCTCATGTCCACTCGTATCAGCAAGAGTGGCAGACAGCAGGGAGAAGGGAGTTGGGGATGATTGATGGACTCACTTTGGGTCAAAAGTCATAGAATCTCCAAGCTGTAGAAATTTTTCACTGTCTTCTTTCCTCCTTCCTCCCTCCCTCACTTGATCCCTCCATCCCTCCTTCTCTCCCTCCCTCCCTCCCTTCCTTCCTTTTTCTTTCTTGAGTGAAAATGCTGTGATTCTCCAATTCCTAATGTATCCTTGCCTCATTTCCTAGAATGTATTTCTAGATAATAAGAGAAAGTTGTGGTTTCACCAATTATTATTTTCTTATTTTATTTTTTTGTTGTTTTGACAGACAGAGAAAGAGAGAGACAGAGAGATGGAGAGAGACAGAGAGAAGGTGGAGGGCCCGGAGCAGTTTCCATAGTTGCAGGTCATTAGTTTTCTACATAGTTTCATTACACAGGTGGGCACAGGGCTGTGCAGGACAGGAACCAGGCCAGGGGCCTCACACATGGGAGGCATGCCCAGGGCTAGAGCAGAACCGGGGGCCTCCCACATAGGAGTCTCACCCCCATGAGAACTGAACTGGGGTCACACCCCAGTTCAGCATTTGGGTCTGCATAGGCCAGGGCTGGGATTCAATCCTCGTACCCTGGGGCTGCCTGCCAGACAAGCACTCAACCCACTGAGCCTTTTCAGCATCCCTAGTTCCATTGATTGAATCAGGATTCACTGATTGCAAGGGCAAACTATTGCATACTTAAGAAAACAGATGAATTTCAGTTATTTATTCAACAAATAAATGTATTAAGCATTCATTATATGCCATGCACTCTTCCACGCTCTAGGGATATATTATAGGAGAGGGAGATAGACAGACAGGCAGGCAGACTCATATTATATAGGAATCTCATGGAACCCAAAAGTAGAAATGCAGCAGAGCCTTGATGAGGAGCAGGACCCAGGAGCTGAGAAATTTCCAGGAATTTAAACAGCTTCTATGAATGTAGCTCCTTCATTGGCTGCTCACTCTACTTTTTCTTAATTTCTAGTCCATATGATGTATAAAATATGGTTATTCCACATTGCCTGGATTTTCATATTCTAGTCAAGCAACCGGCTCAAGCTGAACCAGTCTCTCAGTCCCCATTCAAACACCTAAGTAAAAGAATGTGAACCCACTAAGCCCACAACAGGGAGAGGTATAGTTACAGGGTCACTGAGAGTGGAGTGGAGACCTTGAAAGCTGTGTACCTCACAGCTTGTGTTGCTGCTCCCCATCCAAAGGCTTATTGATGCTTTTTCTAGACACTTTTTCTATCACCCATGGCAAAGTTCCCTTCTACCACCCCAGAGATTTGAAAGTAATTCTACCTTGTAAAGCACATGTGTTAAATTCTGTAAAAAACTGCATGAATGAAAATTGTTTTGAACTTTTCAAATCACTCTTATGCCCTGCTCTTTCAAATAGTTTGCTCCCACGGCCTTGTCTCTATCTTTCAAACAATGGGAGATTTGGGTCTTGGTTAACATCCAACTCCCTTCTCACTCCAAGCCAAGCCCTCAGAGGCCACCACTAACTAATTAATTTGGTTCCAAAGTACATATTGACAGTGTGGGTTGGTATATGCTTTATTTTTGCACTTATGAAATATAGGCCAGTGAGACATGGTTATTGGCAATGAAAACAAAATCCTTCCCTTTGTTTCAAACCAATGCATGTTTTTCCATTCAGGGATAAACCGAATTGCTGACCTTGTTGCTCATCTGTTTTTGTTTTTGTTTTTTCGTATGCATTATATAATTGTTTATTACTGATCTGTCTTTTCTTTTCATCTGTTTTTTGACAGGTGACAGATTCTCCTCCACATGGAGGGGCATGGGCAGGCTGGGGTTCCTGGGGCAAATCTCTTCTCTCATCTGCATCTGCCACTGTAGGTAAGCATTCTACCTTGCATTTGAATGGATATGTTTAGATACTTAATAGGATATGATAGTTTGATCATACCATGTACTGATAAAATTTAACATTAGTCCATGAGATAATCATTTTCAGTGCTTACTGTTCTAAGTGCTTTACATATATTAATACATTTATTCCTAAAAAAAAAACAACACACAAAAAACCTATAAAAAGATACCCTAATTTTCTCCATTATAGACATAAGAAAGCTGAATCACAGAGAAGCTAAGACCTTGCCCAAAGTCAGGAGTGGCTGGGTTGAAATTTAAACCAAGTAGTATAGCTCTTTATATAAAAGCCACTATATTATATCACCTCTTTAAATATAAGATTTGAGCTTTTTAAGATATATTCTTAAGGCTTTGTGCTTATAATCTCACTTGAATGTTTTAAAATGTACAACTAACTTATTCCCTAAAGAGAATTGAGGTATCTATAAAAAGCACTTTATCAGCAGGGCATTGAAATATAAATAGAAAAAAAAAATGCAGGTAGAAAGAAGAATATATATATATCCATCCATCCATCCATCCCAAGGCTAATAGAGTTACTATAATTCTCTGACCTTAACTCTGAGCTTCTTAGCTACCAGTGTTTTTCATTGAACGATAAAACTTAGTTTACCCATATAAATTTATTATTTATCTATTGTTAGATTTTTGAAGCAACTTCTTTTATTGGCTTTTATACAAAGAGAAAGTATAATGAACAATGCCCCCTTCAGTGCCGTTTTGTCAAAATATTCACGTGACCATTTTTTATATCCACTTTTTATGAAAATTGAAGGTATAATATCAACATGCCTAAGATAATTTAGCAAATGCATCTCATCTTGAAGGCACAGAATGAGGAACAGGACAGGGGAAACCACAGGTAACATAGTTTTCACATCGTCTAACTCAGGTGTTCTCAAGGTAGAGTTCATGGCCATGAGCATCTTGTGGTGAGCTATGATTGGTCCAGTCTATTGTTATTTCTGAAACCAGGAGGGATATAGGAAGGCTTGAAAGTCTTTTGCCACATTCCAGTGGGCCATGGCCACAGATAGTTTAAGGACCAGATATCTAATTTGATAAAATTTAGACTGCCTGGAAGAATGTATAGCTCACATTTGCCTAATTCCGTGTCTGTCGGATATCATGAGAGCTCTGGAACCCTCTCTGGGGTAAGAGCCCGGGGAGCAGATTTTCTCTATTGCTGACTAAAGTCCAGTTATGCTGGGGATACTACATGTGGAGATGACTCAGTTAACCCAAGAAAAGAAGAGGGGCCTGTAATGCTGTCTGAACAGGACATGATCTCTTCATGGGGGTGAGAACAAGCACCTTGCAGGCAGCCTGCTTCCCCCAAAAGATGGTTGAGCTTTTAGTGGCTATCGAATGGATCCTGCTACTGGTAGCACTTAGGAGCGAAGTGCTTTCTGAATCTAAAACTAAAAGGGTGGCATCTAAAAGTTGTTGAAATTAGGATAAGTCATGGAAAAGTAAATAACAGGATCAACAATTTATATAGCTGTCCTCATGGTTTATGTCACAGAAGAGTAAGTTAGAATGCAGTCTAGAGCTGTGCTGGGTTTTAATGAATTTGGTGCTTTAGAAGGTTTTTATATAGACAAAGGATTTACTTTGTTGTATGTTATTTTATATATACCACATTATATTAGTTTCAGGTGTACATCATAGTTCAATGTTTATATTCCTAACAAAGTGATCACCGTAAGTCCAACAACCATCTGACACTATACCACACCAGCACAATATTCTTGACTATACAAGGGCTGTCCAGAAAGGATCCAGCCATGTAATCATTCTCATTATATTGACAATGGCTGGATTCTTTCTGGACAGCCTTCGTATTCCCCATGCTCTATATTACACCCCCCAGTGACTTACTTGTTTTATACCTGAAAATTTGGACCACTTATTGCCCTTCACCTTTTCACCCCTTTTCTAAAATTTTCAATTACTGTGGACATTCAATATTGTTTTATATTAATTTCAAGTAAGACAGCCTACTGGTTAGACATTTGTATAATTGAAGAAGTGATCCCCTGACTAGTCTAGCACCCACATGGCACTATGCATAGTTATTACCATATTACTGACTATACTCCCTATGCTTCACTTTATGTTCCTATGACTATTTTGTAACTACCAATTTGTACTTGTTAATCCCTTCCCCTTTTTCACCCTGTCCCCCAACTCCCCTCCCACCTATTACCCTGAATCTAGTACCCTTCTGACACCCTTTACAGGAAGGATTTATTTTCATGTTAAAAATTTAAATATAAGTTCCTTCCACAGTAACTACAGAAACCAGCTACCCCGTGGGTGGCAGTGCCCGGTGTTTTCAAGCCCACTTACAGGTGCACCTGCCCGTCACTGCTCTGCCCCTGGCTGGTCTGACTGCTCTAACTTCTCATCAGTCAGTGGCTACACCTCTTCATTTGACTTCGGGCTTCGCTGGACCTTTACAGGGTTTTCCGTCTGCCAACTGGCAGCTTGCCCACTGAATTTACTATCTAGCATCTTAAATGTCCTTTGCATGAGTACAGCCTACCGCTGGCTGGGTCCCAGTGGACTGTGCTGCAAGGGCTCTGTGACCTAGTTGAAGCATAACCAGTCCATGATGTTGGCTTTATGCTTAAAAGGCAAGGTGTTATTTCTGTGTCGGGTCTCACCCCATGCTGGTAGACACGCATCTTTTAACTTGATGGGACATCCGTGTCTTAACCTGTGGTCTGTGCTTGTGTCTGGTGTTGCTCGTGAAGTTTCCCTATGTCTGAGGTCCCACGGAGATGATAAGGATTGCATCTTGTTAATGTTGCAAACAGTTAATTCTGGTGGTCCTCACCTGGCTCTGTGCAGCATTTGATCCAGGAGATCCTGGAGAGATCACTGCCCAGTGATCTGCCCAGATCACTGCCCAGATCACACTGGGCCAGTGTGATCACTGCCAGTCACTGCTGCCACTTTCCCCCTTATGGTTTCTCTGAGATTGTATGACATGTGCACATTGGCCCATCAGATACTGGAATGGTGTTCAGTATACCCCTTTTGTATTCATTTCGATTACTCTGTAACAAATTACCACAAATCTAGAGACTTAAAACAACACATTGGTTACCTCACAGTTTCTGTGGGTCAGGAGTTCAGGGACGGGGTAGCTGGGGCCTCTGCTCAGTGTCTTACCAGGTTGAAATCAAGGTGTCAGCCAGCTGCATTCTTATCTGATGTTCAGCGTCATCTTTCAAGGTTATTCAGGGTCTTGGCAGAATTTGGTTCATTGTCATTGTTTTCTTGCTGATTGTTGACCAGGGGTCACTCAGCTCCTTGAGGCTGCCCTGGGGTCCTTCCTTAAAGCCAGCAGGATATTCTCCCCCAGACTTCAAATGTCTCCCTTTAGGAAGGGCCCAGTCCCTTTCAAAAACTCACTTGATTAGTTCAGGCCCATTGAGGAAGATCTCTTGTTTGATTAACTCAAACCCGACTGATTAAGGACCTTAATTATATCTGAAAAAACCCTTTATCTTTGCCATATAATATAACCTAATCATGGGAGTGAAACCCCATCATAGTCACAACCGTACCCACACTTTAAGGGGTGTGTGCTTACACAGGTGTGTATACCAGGAGGGGAAGTTTTGGGGTACCATTTCTCAATACTGCTTACCCCCCTTCCCTTTTCTGTTTGCAATCCTTATTATTTATACCACCAATTCCAGAAACTTGTTATCTTTTCACAGCTCTGGCTACATGCTGAAATTTTGAAAAGCATTTGAATTTTGGCATTTTTCTCTTGTTTACACCAGCATTGGTCAAAGGCACATGAAGGAAATCAAAGAAATTTTGAAATGTTAATGCTCATCTTAAAAATCCCTTTAGGGGAAGCTGGGATGGCTCAGTGGGTTAAGCGCTTGCTTTGCAGCCCCAGAGACCGAGGATCGAATCCTGGCTCCGGCCCAAGCGGACCCATATGCTGAACTGGGGTGTGCCTGCAGTTCAGTTCTTGCCGGGGCCTATGCAGGAGGCTCCCTGCCCAGTTCCTGCCCTGTGCAGCCCCGTGCCCACCTGTGGAGTGAAACCATATGGAAAACTAATGCTGTCAACTATGGGGACTGCTCTGGGCCCTCCCCCTTCTCTCTGTCTCTGTCAAAAAAACAATAAAAATAAATCTAAAAAAAAAGAATCCCTTTAGACAAACTGAAGCTATCTTTAGAATAGTAGAGACTAAAGTTGTCCCTCAGCACTAGTCAGCATAACCCCAATGAATACAACAGCAATATAATTGAATACCACCCCTAAGTTGCTCTTAAGGCATATTTTGGAGATTTCTGGTCAAGAGGTGCTGTGAATGTACATAGTGATTATACATAAAACAATAGCAATATATACTTTAAAACTAGATAAGTATCTTTGTGGACCTGATAGAAAACTAAAACATGTCGCATATGGGAAGGCTGAAGTCACGGTTTTCAAGGCTGGAACAGGAAGTGGCGGTGGTTGGGACTTTGACTCCCAAAAGATAATAGGGACCCCAGATGGAGATGCGCCATCGCTGGGCTCATAGCCTGCAACGGGGTTGGAATAGAGCTCATCCATGTGAACAGAGGCTTTAGATGGTTATGGGTAATGTCCTGGATTATGCTCTGTATTGAGCTGCTACCCTGGGACTGAGAGATGCAGGCTGGGCACACTTTTCATTACATCAAGGCATAATATTCACGCAGGGCTTTGCAGCATTAATAGTTTATTATCATAAGGCAAATAAACTTATTGGAAAACAGAACACTCAGAGCAGTAGACAAGCTCTTAAAGGTTTATAAACTGCCTGAAGAAAGTAAAGAAAGAAAATAACCTTGTATTCCCTTGCCATTGATTTCCACTCAGAAACTTCATGTTGTCCCCAGGGTAATTCCAATTGCAGACAGGAGTGCAAAGCACATAGTCAGTAACAAAACACAGAGCACTCAGTGGAGCACTAGAACCAGAAACCAATACTTCTTATAGTTGCTGAAAAATTGCTGTCACAATAGTTAGAATTATTTAGAGTTGGCAGGAGAGTAATTGGAGAATGGAAACATTTGGAAGGTGGTTTTCTCTTAGGAAGAGCACTGTACCCAGTCATAATTGCTGAGACCTGGTCTTGACCGCTACTAAGTTGTGATCACCAAGGGCTGTCACTAGCTAGCTACACCACACACTTCACTTCTCTGAGACTCAGCTTCCTACTTGGCAAAGTGTGGGTGGGAGAACTTGAGAAATTCTAATGTCTTCCAATTTCTAGAATATGTTGATTCCATAGGCTATCGCTATCTATAGAAGGAGAAAGATATTTGTAAGCACTGTGTTAACTGGAAGAATACAGGAAATTGATTGGTGTTTTTTTTTTGCTACTCTGTATTTTTATGTTTTGTCTTTTGTCTTACTACTTTGACCCCAAAATTAAGAAGAAAAAAAAAGAGAGAGAGAGAGAGAGAAAGCAGCCTTCTCAATGCTTATATAAAATCGAACATTTCTCATCCAACAACTACTTTTGGGAAGGCCGTAACTCTTGCATCAGTTTCATCCACAGCTGCATTATCATCACATTCTAAGATGAGTTGATTACCTGCCACCCATGCCTTTGGACAAGTTTATAAAATGTAAAAAGAAAAAAAAAGATAGGTAGGTAGGTAGGTAGATAGATAGATATTATTGTTTAAGATCCAGGCAGAAAGCAAAGTGGGAAAGTAAAATGTGAAAGAAAAAGAAATAATTTCAAAGTGAGAACCAGATGTGATTTTCCATAAGCATTTTAGAGACCTGATTATTCCTAGACTGTACTAAGAGTGAGAAACCTGGAATCAGAATGAAAGTCGACATTGCTGAAAGATACACAAATATGTTTAACAGCGTAAAGGCCTCATGGTAGAATGGAGCAGTATATTCCTAGGTACTACAAAAGGCCTTCACATTTATTTAAAATTTTAGTTTTGACAGTTGTATGAGTCTAAACACCTTCTGCGAGAGAATCTGAGGAAGGGGAGGGGCATGTGATTTGTATATCTACCTTTTCAAAATTATCATTGTCCCCTTTCCCATCCTCTCCCATCTTCGCTGTATATTTTAATGAAATTCTTCGCTGCACCTTTTAATGAAACCCTTCTACCAGCACTGTCAGAAATAGTGACAGTGTTTATTATAGAGAATGACAAGCTTGTCAAACGATACGAAAATGAGAACTGTTAACTGTGGAAATCACTATCAATATCACATGTGACAATGACGATGAGGTAAGAATTCTCAAGATTTGTGATACAAAAGATAACAGGATGAGAGCTTAGAGTTTGTTCACAATCCTTTATAATCTATGAATAAGGAGTTAGTGAATTTGCTTGACCACTAGGCAAACACTGTCACTTCAGAAACACTTCTTATTAATTTGGAACCTAATGAGAAGTCTGATTACAGAGTGGACATCAGGCATCACCGTGGGAGGAAAGACTTTTCCAAAAGAAAGGGCCATTAACTCTTCTTTTTGCTGCACTGACGTTTGCTTTAGTTGAGCACATCAATGCCACCTGTAGTTTTTTTTAAACAACTGCTCCTCACAACTTTTTATAATACCTTGAATTCTTTGACAGAAGAGTCAGTATTTATATTGTTGTGTTTCTCAAAATTCACTAAAGGAGAGTGTAAGTTGGTACAACTTTCAGAAGAGCAATTAGCACTATCTGTAATATTTTCTTTTTTTTAAACTTTTTTTTATTGTTAAATTCATGAGGGTGACATTGGTTAGTAAAAATTACATAGGTTCCAGGAGTATAACTCTTTAGAACTTCATTTATGTGTTACAATATGTGCTCACCATCCAGAGTTAGCTTTCTTTCCATCACCATATATTTAGCTCCCCCTCCCGCCTCCCCCACTATCTATAATATTTTCAATGCAATGCATTCTAGGTCAGAAGTTCCACAGTTGATCCTTTGCATAATCAAAAAATCATTAATGTATATATGTACAGAGATGTTCAATATAGGAGTCACTCAGCACACACTTTTCGTACCAGGCACTATTCTAGGCATTTGAAATAAAGCAGTGAACAAACAAGACAAAAACCGCTGCCCTAGTGGAGCTTACATGCTAGTAGAAGGAGATGGACAATAAACAATACATATATATTCAATAGAAAAATTATGTAGCGGGCTAGAAAGTGGTGAGTCTATAAAAAACAAAGTCAAACAGGATATGAGAGACCAGGAGTACAAGTTAAGGTTGTAAAAATGGTGGTGGGGAGTAGACCTTAGGGAGATGATATTTGAGCAAAAACTTGAAAGAGGTGAGGGAGTTCATCAGGAATATAGGAAGAACTTGAAACAACTAAAGTATCTACCCATAGAGAATGTAAACATGTGGAATAACACTATGCAGCCATTAAAAAGAATGAGGGTGATCAGTGTTTTAGCTTGGTTGTCCAGGAGAGAGACTGAGTGAGGGATTCGTGTACTGGAGTTTTCCTGGGACAAACTCTCAGGAGCAAGCCTTGCAAGAGACTGAAGGACTGGGGAGCAGAGCTGGGCTGGCAGGAACTGAACTGCCTTGCCTTTGCATCCGAGGTCCCACCCTAGCTCATAGGGAGCTTGGGGGTGGGGATGGCTCTTTATAGAAGTCCCCCCAGAGTGCACAGGGCAGGGATTTGTATCACCAACTCCCCCAGTGACCGGTGGTTGTAGTACAGGCTTGGAGGAACCAGTTCCCTTTGGCCAGGGCATTTCAAAGGGAGATGTCCACCGAGGCATTTAGCAGATGGTCCCAGCAACAGGGAGAATGAGCACCGTGGTCCCGGGCAGCATGCACAACCTCCACCATGACCTGTGTGGGCTGCAACCTTCGCTGTGTATTGTGAGTTGGAAAAAGCCAGATCCAGAACACTTAACATGTAGGCATATGCTTTTCTGTTTTCTTCCTGAAAGGAATCGTAAGAAACAATATTAGAGTGTTATCTTTATAAGGAAATGGGGGAGGGGGAGTAAGAAGGCATGGCCACCTTAAGTCTTTTAAGAGTTCCAGCTCCACTTTTTGGATGCCTCTCTTATATCACAACAAATATAATGAAATGCACCTACATCCCTTATTAAATATGTTATGTATATGGAGAGAGAGTTTATTTAAACAATAGTTGGCCAGTTGACCTAATAGTACATTTTGAATACATTTAAGAAAATATTAATATCTAATTTGCAAATTTTCTTTTTTGTCTCTTATAACCAGTAATTTTTCAGGTCGTAAATATTTCCACAAGCATAGACTGTTTCCTATTGTCAGTGGAAGGTGCTGAAAGAGGCTAGTCTACCTTCTGTTGTCTATATTTCTGTAATCTTTGAATTTGCTAATGTTTTTAATATTTTTTAATTTTAAAAACAAACCAGTTGTATCAGAGTAGTGAGATTATGGAAATTTTTTCTCTTTTTGGTTCCTATTTTTATATATTCATTTTAAAAAAGAATAACAAAAATCAATGAAACAAAAAAGAAAGATGTATTAAAAAGTAATCTATGTTCCCCCACTGAATGTTTTTTTTTTTTTAATTTATTTATTGTTTTTGACAGAGAGAAAGAGAGAGAGAGAGATACAGTCAGAGACAGAGAGAAGGGGGAGGGCCCAGAACAGTCTCCATAATTGCACATCATTGGTTTTTCCACATAGTTTCATTCCACAGGTGGGTGGTGCTGCACAGGGCAGGAACTGGGCCAGGGTCTCACCCTGGTGAGAACTGAACTGGCAGCACTCCCCAGTTCAGCATATGGGTCCGCACGGGCCAGGGCTGGGATTCGATCCTCAGTCCCCGGGGCTGCAAAGTGAGCGCTTATCCCATTGAGCCATCCCGGCTTCACCTGAATGTGTTAACTGGTGCCCTACTAGGGGTTCCTTTTGTTTATGGGACAAGCAGAAAGTATCCATAGACTGACCTGGTCATTCCCAGGCTGCATACAATTGCTATTGCTCCTCTAAATTACCACTCGGTCAAAGAGAATCATCCACAACCAACAAATTATTTTCATCCTCCAGAAAAAGGGGAGAGTTCCCAGAACTTTTTTGTTTGTTTGTTTGTTTTTAACGATTTATTTTTATGGTTTTTGTTTGTTTGTTTGTTTTAATTTATTTATTGTTTTTGAGAGAGAGAGAGAGAAAACTGAACTGGGGGAACTCCCCAGTTCAGCACATGGGTCCACATGGGCCGGGGCCGAGATTCGATCCTCAGTCCCCAGGGCTTCAAAGTGAGCACTTAACCCACTGAGCCATCCCGGTTTCCCCATGGTTTTTTGACAGAGAGAGACAGACAGAGAGAAGGGGAGGGCCCAGAACAGTCTCCATAGTTGACAGCATTAGTTTTTCATATAGTTTCATTCCACAGATGGGCACAGGGCTGCACAGGGCAGGAACTGGGCCAGGAGCCTCTCACATAGGCCCCGGCAAGAACTGAACTGGGAGCACACCCCATTTCAGTGTATGGGTCCACCTGGGTCGGGGCCGGGATTCGATCCTCGGTCTCCGGGGCTGCAAAGCGAGCGCTTAACCCACTGAGCCATTCCAGCTTCCCCTGCAATAGGGTTTTGATCTTGGTAGAGCACACAAGAAGGGAGTTTGGTGAAATCATAGTGCTTTTTGTGAAGAAAAGTTAAGCTGGAGGTATATACAGTGTGTAGGGATTTGTACTTGCACAGCACAGGTGAGATCCTAAAACATGGAGCTATGCCAACCCAAGGCCTGGCTGATGGGGCAGGGTTAGAGCCCCAGTTTCACTGCAGAGCTGAGTTTCACCTTGCTGTTTGGTCAAGGTGAGGTAAGTCAAGCTAATTTTAGCATAAACTAATGTTTTAGAAGTGAGGAAGCTCCTAATTAAAGATCTGATTTTCAAAGAGTTATATAAATGACATTTAAACTGTAAATGGCACATAACACTTTCTTAATATAGCATAGTGATTAAGAAAAATATGAGTTCTGGAGTCAGAGAAAGACGAGGTTTAAATCCTGCCTTTGCTACTTATTAGGTTTGGGACACTGGACAAGTAATTTCATGTCATCAGTTCTCAGTTTTCTCAATTATAAAATGAGTATAATAATATCTCTTATTTTATAAGGTTGTTCAGAAGGTTAAATGAGATAATTTACTGTACTAATAATATTTAGTACAGTGCTTGGGACATAGTAAGTGCTCAGTAAATGTTGGCCATACCAAAACTTCATATGAATATTTCTTCTCAGCGACCTTACAACACCTTGGGAGGTAGATGTTGTAATCCTCCTTTCAAAGAAGACACAACAGCAGAGACTCAGAGAGGTTAAGTAACTCACCAAGGTCACACAGCTAATAAATGGTGGAACCAAAATTCCACCACAAATCTCCTGATTCCTAGATTCACAGTGTTTGCCACTGGAATATAGGTGATGCATTAAACACTAGCCAATCATTTAACGTTTTGTTTTCAAATGATACTGTATTACAGTATATATACACAATTCTTCTTTGCAACACTCAACTTTTTATTGCAGTATGTCAAGAGGTAGAGGATATTTCATCTTCAGATTCATGGAATTTGGAGGAGTTTAATTTCTTTGAAGATACTTAGGATTCGTGATAACATATGAAGAAAATCTATGAAACACACCCTATAGTATTATTCATATTTGTTTTTGTTTGTTTTTTGTTATTGGTAGAATCCAATCAATATCTCTGAGAATGAATCACTCCCAGTCAAAGGCAAAAATGACTCCATATTATTACTTTCTTGTTCTGAGCACTAGATGTCACACTTAGTAAAGTTATAGAAGTTATTCTTCAAAGTAGGGTGTGGTATACAGTGTAAACCTTAGCTATGAAAAACCATAGCTTAATATTTCTAGTAGAATGCAGTAAAGATGTCCTTTCACTAACAAAAGAATTCAGAAAAAAAGAGTTGTTAATCAGAAACTATAATTGGAGGAAACTTAAATATGACAAATTCTTTGTACCTCAATAAAGCTCAGTACTGTATGTGTGTACAAAGTGTGATAAAAATACAGTGAATGTTTAGGATAATTTATTACAGCAAAAGAAACATTGCTATTATATTAACCTCCTTAAAATACTCCCCCTCACTTGGAACACACTTAGTCCAATGTTCTTGCCACTTTCTGAAGCAGTTCTGGAAGTCCTCTTTCGTGGCTGCCTCCATGTCCTGAATTGATTCCAAACATTTACCTTTCATGGTCATGTTAACTTTGGGATGAGCCAGAAGTCCCACAGTGCCAGATCCTGTGAATAAGGAGGATGAAGACACATTGTAATGGTTTTATTTGACAGAAATTTATGTTAATGCGTTGTTCGTGATCCATGATTCACAGTACACTTTTAAATAAATCTTCTCTCAACCATAGCTCACAGTGACACTTGTCACACCCTGTTACTAAGGTTCAACACGCCACTTCCCATATCAAAGATCCCTGCCTCTCCATGGGATAGCACTTGGCAGCCCTGTTCACTGTCACCGCATTTTTTGATCACGCTCTTAGCTAGAGTAGCAGCCTACTATCATGCCTTTTAAATAGAGACATCCCATTTATGTGCACCTAAAAATGGTATTTCCTTTTAGAAACAAAGTAATGTGTTTCTAGAGGCAGCTTATGCATGCATACCCATGATCATTTGTGTTCTATTAATAGGATGGTGAGAAACTATTCTTCTTCAGGTATGGTCCTAACCTGCAGGGGTGTTATTGAACATACCCCTCATGGTTTAATAAACTCTGAATGGTCTCAGGGAAGGATGTGGAGTCATCTTTCGTATATGGCTTACGCAAAGAAGATACAGCAGACGCCTCTTCACCTTCTCAAACTCATTTATTCTTTGATTTTAGCTTTCAGAAATCTAGATGAGAATCATAGATTCAGATCCTTATGTACATTATTTTCTCTTGGAAAATATGTTTTTAAAAGATGGCAAGGAATACAGACTCAATATGTAAATAAGTTCAATGATTCTGCCTTAAAACTAAAATGCGTTACTGAAACTCCAGTAAGTTTCCATGGAAATGCTTGGAATGCTTGGGATTCATTGGAAGCTAGGGAGAATTCATTCAAGTCTTAGTGTGGGCAGTTACAGTACATCTCCCCTGCCACCCCCACCCCAGCTAACTCAGTAATCAATTTGAACTGTATTTAATGATCTGTACATGAATATAGACATATATTGCTGAATGTATTAATAATTAATGTTGTAAGTAATGTTTCTTAAGTTTCAAGGTTTTCTAGACCGTGTGTAATGACAGGTGATTCCCACTGGACACAATTAGTTAGTCCTATGTGTGTTTGGTGAATAGCGGAGTCCTGATTATGTTAAGATCACTCAGATAAAGTTACAGATGATTAAATATGACTATTTGGGTTTAGGATTCATCCATGTCTTTCTCTTATTCAAGAGAATTGACAGTGCCTTGTAAGACTAGATGGTTCTCTTTGGCTCTCAAATCCTGCCATGACTTGGGACTTTCCCCCCCAGGTGTTAACATGGCTGTTGGGTTTTGCCAACTTGAGGTTGCCAGCCCCTAGTGGAATCTTCTTCTCTCCCAGAGTGCTCAGGGGGAGGTGAGTGCTGTGATGAGGGCAGCCCATGCTGTTTCTCCTTCAAGATCTCCAACAGCCACTTAGGAGCATCAGTAGACTATTCACTTCTTTCAGGCCGGGAACTCAGAGGAGTGTTAGCTCTTTATGAGGGCCTCTAAGGAGAAAACAGGCCCCTGAGTAAAATATAGACAAGATGATTTATCATCCAAAGGTGGGGTGGGGGGCGGTGTTTGTGTTGGAGGAGTGGTGGATACGAAGGTCCACTGCGTGTGTGTGTTTTGGAGGGGTGGGAGATGAGAAGGTCTGCTGTGTGTGTGTGTGTGTGTGTGTGTGTGTTTTGGAGGGGTGGGGGATGAGAAGGTCTGCTGTGTGTGTGTGTGTGTATGTGTGTGCGCACGCGTGCACACACGCATATGTGTCTGTCTGTGTTGGGAGGTGGCGGATGAGAAGGTCTGCTCTGTGTTGACCGAATAGTTACTGAATACCTACTGCGCTGGGTCTGCTCACGGGTAAAGCCCGTGCCCTTCATCCTGGCTGGCTGCTCCCAGAGCTCGTGTTTGGACTCTTCCTGCTGAAGATGACTGTCAGAGCTATCAGGCGCCCTTCCTGGTTTTCCCACTGACTTGCCTGTTGTTTTTGATGCCTTTGCTCCAGACCTATCTCTCTCCACACAAGAGGAATGACTGACATATTGAAAGAGCCTTTTGAAGTGCGACGGATTTAAATTCACCAAATAGCAATGCAGCTTGCACCTGCCATGGGCTGAGCCGGCAAGGACTCAGAAAATGAATGATGCTTCTCTGCCTTGAGCAGCTTGGACAAAAGGACAAGACAAGGACACTATTCACAGATAATATCTAGGGTTTCGAATCCCAGGTTACGAGTTAAAGGGTGTGAGAAGCAAAAGGGGGTAATAAGGCATCTGGGAGCACTTTGCATACGTTTCTCTCATTTGCTTCTTACAACAACCCAGTGAAGAAATTGAGTCCCTGAGAGGTTCAGTGATTTCTCCAAGGTCACTCAACCAGGCAGTGGTGACACTGAGCTCAAGTTGGCCCCCACATCTGAGGGATTGCCACACCTGTGTTGTTCACCACCACACTCTCTTACAATCGAAATATATACCCTATAGCATGACAACAAACAGTTCTGCAAGATGAGCTACAGAGTTTGCACACCATGGATTTCTGTCGTAGCCATGAACCGTATTTTTATGTTCCTACAGGTCACGGATTGACAGCAGTGAAGGAGAAAGCCGGGGCCACGCTCCAGATTCATGGTGTACATTCCGTCTCCTCTGAAGGGGCCCAACTTGACACGGAAAATGGCATCCCTCAAAGTGAGTGATGTGTTTGTTTGGGGGGCTTCTTGGACTTGGGCTGCATTATACTATGTGCACAGACAGAAGATTTCTAAATTCAGATCCGCACCATGAACTCTGAAAGGACGCTTTTCTCTTTAGCAGCGCATGCGACCACAGATCAGAGCCCCGCAGATAGCACCCCCACTTCTCCTTCATCGGGGTCTCGAGGCGTGTTGTCAGCCATCACCAATGTGGTTCAAAACACAGTAAGTCGTTAGCTGCTTCCTCTGTTTTCCTGCTGTCTCCCCGTGCCTTCTTTTGATCTCTCTGTTGACCTGTGACCTAGATCCTTCAGAGAAAAGATGGCCTTGCTCTCACTTCAGATTATGGGTTTGTTATGCTTTCTCCTACAGAGTAGGTGTAACCTGGGAACCAGCGCCATGAGGGCAAATGAAAGGCATTTCATGTTTAAAAGGAAGGAGCTGCTTAACAGGAACGCTTTTTCAGTCCCACATAACGATGTGCTTTCCCATCGCTGCAAGGACAGGCTCTGGTTAGGGAGAGGGGCTCTTTCCTGAAGCTGCCACAGCTGTTTTTCTTCACTGGTCTGTCTCTTAACCTTCTTCCATTTGACAAATTACAAAGCTATTAAAAAAATTTTTTTTTTAAATGCTGGTAAGGAGTCAGAAACAACATCCCGAGATATTCCTAAAGTGATTCCAGATAACTGAGACCAACATTCTTTCACCATTTCTACCTCCCAATGCTCACTCTCCCTTCCTCGAATAACCCAAAGGACCTCCCTGCATGCTCCCCCCCAACCCACCCCCAACTCTTAGAGAAGCTTGTTGTTGACAAAGCACCGATGAATAATGAAATGCGTGGGGAGGCACTCCAACTGAGATGAGGCAGCTAAGCTAGCTGGTCTTCGGGTCAAGAAGAAACCATTTGTTTTCTGTTCTGTAAAACCAACAAACTAGCTTTTGTAGAAATAGGGCTCATGTTGAATTTATTCATTGATTCATTTTTAAAAAATGATGATTAGCCCTCATTCTATACCAGGAACAATGCTGGATGCTTGGGCATATGCTGACCAACAAGAGAGTACACTATCCCAGAAGACAGAAGCAATTCAACAGGCAACTACCACGCAATATGGGAAGAAGAGGGGCTGTGGAAAGACAGGAGCGGGTCCTACCCAGACTTGGGGGTCATGGCATGCCAGAAACAGAAAATAATTGCTCTTGTCCTTGATAGCAGAGGACCTTTAGACTAAGCAAGACAAAGGAGGAGTGGCAAACATGTTCTAGGAGTCAAATAGTAATACAAGTCCAGTAGGCACCAGGGAGTTCATAGGGCTGGGAATGGGAAGGAGCTCTTTCAATATCTTTGGTACAAGAAATGAGTTCACGGTCTCCTGAGCTACGATACAGGGTATTCTGAGTTTGTCTTCAGCATTTCCATATTCCTTTCTGTGTTCTCCAATTTTCTGGTGCATTCTATGGGGGAGACATTCCAGGATACCCAGTGTCTGAAAACATGAACAGTACTGAACCCCACGTATCCTGGTTGGTTGGTTTTTCCTACACATACAGAACTTTTCACTTAAAGGCCGTACTTTATGACTTCTCTTTGGCCTATGGGAATTGCCAGCATCAGTACTCTTGTGCTGGGGCCATCATTAGGTAAAATAAGGGTGACTTGAACACAAGCACTGTGATACCATGACAGGCAATCTGATAACTGAGACGTGTAGTAAGTGATTAAGGGGTGAGTAATGTATATATGGTGTGGATTGCTGGACGAAGGGAGGAGTCACATTCAGGGTGGGACAAAGCAGGATGGTGCAAGATTTCCTCACGCTACTCAGAACGACAGGCAATTGAAAATTTAGGAATTGTTTGTTTCTGGAATTTTTCATTTAGTATTTTCAAACCATAGTTGACTGCAAGTGACTCAAACCATGGACAGTAGTAAAACCTTGGCTAAGAGGGGACTACTGTATTCCCTTTTCCAAGCTCCAAACTGTTTACCCATCTGCTCTGACTCTATATCCTTCCTTTTTCTATTTTATTCTCTACCGAGGTAATCCCCTTAGAATGTGAGGAGAAATGGAATCAAATTATGTAAAAGTGTCACTTGCTGATACCTCATGGTCCTCCCAAAGTGTGTGTATTTTAAAATCTGTTTTATAGTGTGATTATTGGTTGGCTCCCAGATTCAAAACAAAGTCTAAATATTCAGGGTGGAAATGACTGATAAAGTATATTAACTCAGTGACATAAAATATTGTTACTGAAGTGATAATTATTAAGATTGGAAAATGCATATAGGTAATTAAATAATAAAATATAATGATACAAATTCATGTAAGATGGGAAAAAGCACTCATGTGTGCGTCTAGTAATTCCAATTGTGTAGTTGGAGTGTATGCACAGAGGCTGCAAAGAATGCATACAGTTCTGTTTATAGGAACAACTTATAAGAGTAAATCTCGATTGTTTGAATCTTTTTTTTAAAGGAAAACAGTGGCTGACAAATTTGCAAGAAAATGGCTGTATAATAAGACAGTTTCTAAAATAGAAATCAGCCTGTCTTATTTCATGAACATACTAATTATAGGCCCTTACTGCTCATGTCTGAAATCGTCTAAGAGCCATCTCTCTGAAACTGCCTGAGGGCCTTACACTCCAGGGCTCTGGATTAAAGAATTCTCTCAATTGGCAAGAGTCTGACATTTTAATAAATTGCTCCAAATAATTCTCTTGGATTAAATTTTTTTCAAACAAGGCAATGGGATCACCTATTAATTTTATGCTTTAGATACATACTATTCATATCCACAAAGCTGGTAAAATTAATCCCAAACATGCTTTGGTTGTTTCTAATCATCCTTTTAAAATAATAGTGTATGACCTACACATTATATGAGAAACGCTATGACATATGGATGATAAATCTTCTCATGAGATAAAATTGTGAGCATATTGATTTTAATATTTGAAGATTGAGCCATCTGGGATTTGCTGACTGCTACAAAGCAGCAAAAGGTAAAACGCGAGTCTCATCATTGATCTCATCTGCAGGGGAAGAGCGTCTTAACAGGTGGTCTTGATGCCTTGGAATTCATCGGCAAGAAAACCATGAATGTCCTCGCAGAAAATGACCCGGGCTTTAAGCGGACCAAGACACTCATGGAGAGAACCGTTTCCTTATCTCAGGTGGGATCATGTAACCTTTGCAACTTTTTCTTTCAGCTCATAAAATAAATGCATGCTTGTTTGTTTTTTTAAATAGATACTTGAAAGCACGTGATTCAAATTCAAACGGCGCAAAATAGTAAAGAGTGAAAATTGAATTTCTAATACACCCCCTTTCCCAGCCACTTAGTTCTTCCTGGGAGACAGCCAGTGTTGCATTCACTCCACAAATGCATTTTGAATGTCCCCTGTGTGCCAGGCACTGTTTCAAGAACTTGTGATACAGTTAGTAACCAAAATGCACGTGAATTCCTGTCCTTGAGCTTTCTTTCCAGTGAAGAGAGACAACCATACAATAAACATTACCTAGTATTTTAGAAGGTGATGAGTTCTATAAAAAAAGAAAGAAAAGAAAAAGTACAGCAGGAAGAGGGTATGTGGGAGTGAGGGGCAGTTGAAACATTACATTGGATTCTAACATGAGGGCCTCAGGGAGAGGATGACATTTCAGCTAATACTTAAAGGAGATAAAAGGCTTGACCAAGCAGAAATCGGACTAAAAGCACATACCCGGCAGAAAGAGCAGCTTGTGCAAAGGCCCTGAGGCAGGAGAGTTTGCTATAAGCAGGACACAGCCATAATGTTACGCGATGGGAGAAGAATAAGCCAGGATGAGAGTTGAAGATGAGGCCAGAGTGGTAATGAGGGACAGACATCTGTAGATCATGGAGGGCCTTTGAAAAGACCTTGGGTTTTACTGTTAGTGAAATGGGGAAACCAGTGCGGCATTTTGAAAAGAGGGGTGATGAGATCTGACTTTAAAAGGATCACTCCAGTTACTGGGTTGAAAATAGACCGAGTAGAGGTAGGGACAAGGGCAGGGAGACCAGTTAGAGTGCATATCAGTGTGGGTCCTCCCAGAAACAGATGCCAAAGTGGGCTTAAACCTAGAAGGATTTTATTATAGGAAATGCCTGTGTGGGAGGAAATTGGGGGGTGGAGGTATTCAGGAAAGCTGGGAGAGCCATCAGCCCAAGATGCCAGTGTGACCCCAGTGAAGGGGAAAGGGGGAGAAGATTGGGTGGAAGCCTTCTAGACTGCTGTGCCATCAAAGGAAGGTTTGACAACGCCATTGGGGGGACCTTCAGCCAAAGCTCACTGACAAAGGAGTTCCCAACTCCCAGGAACAGGTCTGCCTCAGTGCCCCTGCTGTGCTATGATTGGCAGGAAGAGGTCATGCCTCCCATGCAAATGAGGAATGGATGGACTTCACGGTGTAGCATCTGGAGCCCTTCATTTATGCCCCACTCTCACAGTCTTCTCATGAGTTAGAGAACATGAGGTACCAGTGGCTCATCCCTGTGGAGCCATGAAGGTCGTGATGAATGGCTGATTTCTGGATATAGTTTGAAGGTCAACCTAGATTTTCTGATGGATGTGAGATCAAAGGAGGAGGCCTGGATGGCTCCAAGCTGTTTGTCCTGAGCAACTGGAAGGATAAAGCTGCCGTCAACTGAGAGGGAAGTCTTCGGGTTTTTTCTAACCCACACGAACTGTAGCTATCAGAAATGTTTACACATGCATGACCTATATTTCTCACGTTTTTTATCCTAGTGATACATGGAACATCGGAATAATAGCATTTCTCTGTTCCCACTGATCTAAATCCCCAGAGCTGCCCTTCTGTCAGGTAGTCTTACATGCCAGGATCACTCACCGCTGTTTAGACCCATCCTTCTTTTTTTTTCCCCTAGAGGGAGAAAAGTACTAACATCCTGTGTAAACCAGTTCTTCTTTAGGCAACTTGAACTTCACCCTCCATTGTTTTTAGTGGATTCAGATAATGTCAGGGTGACATTTTCCCTTCCATTTAATCTCTTTTCCCCTCTATTCCAAAGTACAAATTTGAAGATGGAAGTTGAGGGTAGAGAAAGGCAGCATTTCCATGTCACTTTCTTATTTCATTTTACCACCACCAACCCAGTGAAATCAATGGCAATGGAGGCGTATGTTATATACCATGGAGTTGGCTCCAACTCCTGGTGACCTGATGAATGAATGACGTCCACAATGTCCTGTCCCCACAGCCCTGCTGAGCTCCTGGAGGCTCATGCTTGTGGCTTGTTTTATGGATTCAGTCCATCTCATATTTGGTCTTCCTCTTTTCCTGCTGCCTTCTATTTTTCCCAGCATTATTGTCTGGGAATTAAGATGTGCCCAAAGGAAAGCTTCAGTTTTGTTAGTTTGGGCTCCAATGATGTTTCAGGCTTAATTTTCTCTAAGAACCACTTGTTAATCTTTTTAGTGGTTCTAGGTGTCCATAGAGTTCTCCTCCAACACCACATGTCAAAGGAATGATTTTTTTTTTTTTTAACCTATCAGCCTTCTTCACTAGGTTTTATTATGTTAAAAATTTCCAGTGATTTGAGGGAACTGTTTTGAAAACTTTAAAATTGAGAACTTACTTAGTCTTAATGTAGAATCCTGTCTGTAGCCCAATGGGGTTTTGGCGAACAGCCTCAGGAACCCAAAAGGAGAATGAGACTGATTGTTGACACGCAATAAAAACAAAATTTATTTTTTCATGGTCTTTCCTTTGTGACTTTGTGGTAATTTTATCTATGGTGCTTTTCACAGATATTAAAGGACCCTATAAACGTAATACCTCAGTAAAAATAATGAGGAGTAACAACAACAACAAAGATGCTTAGAATCAAAGGAAGCAAGTGCAGGAAGTTGGGAGCGGACTTGTATTTTTATTTAATCAACAATAAAAATATAACTGGAGAGGGTTGCTGGGGTAGCTCAGCAGGTTGAGTGCTTGCCATTGTAAACCCATGTGCTGAACTGCAATGCAACTGGTAAGACCAGGATGGCGGTCAAGGTTCTCCCATGCGGGAGGCCCCCAGTTTGGTTCCCACCCCTCATGGCCCCGCACCCACCTGTGTGGAATGAAACCATGTCACAGCTAATGATGTACAACTATGGAGACTGCTCTGGGCCCTCCCCCCTTCTCTCTCTCACAGCTTCTCTCAAACAATAAAATCTTAAAAAATGAATAATAAAAATGTATAACTGAAATAAAACTATCACCATGGAGAGGAACTCAGTTCACAGTCATACTTCTCAAGACCAATCTAAGAACTGATCAGCTAATATTCTTATTTATATTCAGTATTTGATGAGGAATATGTTTTGAGCTTCTATTTTATTATTGCTTTCCATCAAAGAGGTTTAATAACCACGCAAAAAATATTCAAAAATAATGTCACTCAGATCAAATCACATCGCTTAGTCTGCTTTGAAGCCTACCTAGGTGCAAAAGTTGCACTTAATCCTGTTACAATAGATTAAACTTTCCCAGTGCACATAAATTTGTTCATTGTAAGAAATTTTGACATTTTAGAGAATCAGAAAATTAATCACACCCATGAAAAACACTTCAGTAGAAACCACTGTTAAGCTTTTGTTGTGCTTTCTTTCCAATCCTATTCCCGGGCATAGAATTTTTGGTTTGGTTTTGTCATGTACATAATGAACATGTCAACTTCAAAGTGGAATATTATATAAAAATTGTCAGTAGAATATATCCAAAATCATTTCACTTTAGAAATTCCAAAATGACTAAAACCTACTCCTTGCAAGTACGAAGTCATTCCTCCCCTCCCCCTACATCTTAGGCAGAGGGGACTCTAGCACACACTGAACATACAAACATCGTGTGCTTCTGCAGATGTTGAGGGAGGCCAAGGAGAAGGAGAAGCAGAGGTTGGCACAGCACCTCACAGCTGAGAGGACAGCACACTACGGGATGCTGTTTGATGAGTATCAAGGTTTGTCACACCTGGAGGCCCTGGAAATTCTGTCCAATGAAAGCGAAAGCAAGGTATGTCTGCCCTGGTCATTTGAAATGACCTGTCTATGAATATGTTTGTTTGTTTTTTTAAACAAGAAACCAGCAATTCTGCCATTAAAATATCTCATTTTGAGAGCCTCATTGTTATTGTGTAAGATCGCAAATACTATACAACCTCATGACCCCCTCATGCTCCATATTATTTCCTCTGTGACCTATCACTGGCAAGCTATCACTCGTTTTCCCCAAGAGCGCCAGCACCATGCGAGTCAGTACTACCCCTACCTTATGTCAAAGGCTGCTCAAAACTTGCATGTCAGGCTCCTGGTCCCGTGCCTCCCTTTGGTGACATAGTATCCAGATCACGGCTGCTCTCCCAGGTAACGTCTTCAGTCCCACCCAACGAGCACAAAGCAGCTGATGCTTCTTCCAGACTGCAGGGTTTTTAATCTAGTGTTATGGGATATTTTTATTTATTTGTTTGTTTGTTTGTTTGTTTGTTTATACACACACACACCCATACATACACACACACACACATATATACATATGTGTGTGTGTGTGTATGTATGTGTATATACACAGCCCTGCATGTTCACATTCTCCCACAGTGATTCCAAGAAATAAAACATGAATGGCAGAAATCAGCAGGGTTTGGTGATTTCCTTTTTAAAAGATCTCCGAGGTTTTGTGTGTGTGAGTGTGTATGTGTATATGGGGGGGGTATATTTAGCAAACACTTATATGTTACTTATATAGTCAGTATTCAGAGCACTTTAAAACTCTTAACTCGTTTAATTGTATGGTATGTAGCTCTTTTGTATGAATGTCAAGCCAGCTGTACTCTAGGGTGCTTTTCCAGTAGAGGCCACATGGGATACCCTCTAGACCTTCTGTGAGGGGCTGTCGGCCATCCTGGTGACATCTACTGGGGAGAGGCAGGTTCTCAGAAGGAAGGTGAAATTGGAAGTGAGCCTTAGAATGGACAAGTGATTTTTTACTCTTGCTAGGCTTTCTCTTATGTTTAGACTTTGAGGAAGCTGAGACATTTTTGATGCCCACCTAGTCAGAGGAAGATGACCTGTCATATAACAGGCAACCAGGAACCAAACAGGATGGAGACATACCCCCTACCCACTCCCAGATTATCAGGTTACATGTTACTGTCTGTGTTTATTTCCTTTTTTGTTATCCATGAACCATCAGTGATAAGCTTGTGGTTAAACTGTTAACAGATAATTTTTTAAAAGCAAAATCATGAGTCTGATACAGAATTAAAGTGAACACATGTCAAATAATTTATTTAAATCGTTAATAAAATGAAGGGGGACCAGACAGATGTTTTAACCAGTTCACAGGGAAAGCCAAAGAAACACAAATTTATATGGAGTAAAGCAATTTTGAAATGAATGTGCAAATAGACACAAACCTGGTTTTTCCACAGGAGGGAAGGCTGACCCTCCACTAGATAAAATTTATTCCCATGGAGTCAGAATCAGATAATCTGCTAAAGTGTGGTCTAGAACCATGCACCTTTCCTTACAAATCTGGGCTTTGAGTCAGACATTGTGTGATAAAATACAACTCAGTAGCTGTATGATTTTGAATTTGTTTTACCTCAATCTCCTAATTTATGAAATGGGAATAATAATAAAAACCTACTTTGTAGGATTATTAAAATAATTAAAGGAGATAATCCATGTGAAGTTAGTCACACAGGGCTAACACATAATAAGTACTCAGTAGATG
>PVKE010009716.1:0-44112 GCA_004027555.1 Craseonycteris thonglongyai | reverse complement strand
CCCCGCTTGCCCAGTCCTCTCTTCTGTAGGATAAACATACCTGGTTCCTCCCTGGCTCCTCTAATTTCATGCTCCACGTCTCCTCCTGGCTGCGTTCTTATCTTGCATTCTCTAGAAAAGAACCCGGATCTTTATTTATGGCACACAGCAGGGATGGAGGCAAGGAATGTGTCCTATTGCTTATTCTAGAAGTTTTTCTTAAAACCTAAGATCACATTCCACTGTGGATACAGAGTGAATTCCCTTCAGAACTAATCACTGAAGCTACATTGAGAAGACCCAATTCAGAGAAACCTAGAAAGCTGTCCCCATTCTTCAACACAATGTATTTAAACTTAAGGAAGACTTGCCTTTGCGCCAACATTGTGTGTATTCACTCTTTTACCCATTTATTTATTCAGTATTTACACAGCAATAGAGAGCCTAATCGGTCTCAAGCAGAGCACCGAATCTGAGAAATATAAATGTGAAGAAGTCGTAGACTCTGTTTCCAAGAAAGAAAAAGATATCATATGATTGGTGAATATAGTAAAGTACGATGAGCACCATCATACAGATGTGCCAGGGTAATCTGGGGTTACAGAAGAGGATTCCAGGACCTGGGGACCCAGAAGCACCTCTGACTGTACCTTAAAAGACAGGCAGGAGTCGTGGTGTTCCATGGGAAAGGAAAAGCATACACAAGGGAAAGAGAAATTCGCTTAGCCTAAAGGAAACTTTCCAAGATCAAGGGTGGTGAGTTAGTGGAAATCATTCTGGAGGATGCGTATCAAATTTAAATACTAATGGACTGCAACTAATAGTGCACCCTCTTCCTTACGTCACTCAGCCTATTCCAAATCTGCCATCATTTGTGGCTGGAGTGGTGCTCAGATGGCTAGCACTGAAGGAGACTCCACAGCTCCTGCCCACATTGTCTATTCTGTGACATTGTCCTTCCTCCTTCCTCATTCCACCACAGGATGCTCTTTTTAGATTTATTTAATTGTTTGAGAGAAGATGAAAGAGAAAGTGAGAAAGAGAGAGAGAGAAGAAGCGGGGAGGGCCCAGAACACTCTCCATAGTTGAACATTATTAGTGACATGGTTTCATTCCACACAGGTGGATATGGAACCACACAGGGCAGCAATGGAACTGGAGGCCTCCCTCAAGGGAGACCAGAACCTTCACCACTGAGCCATCCCAGTGGTTACCAACTGTGCCACAGTTCAGCATATGGGTTTACACAGGCTGGGGCAAGGGTTCGATCCCCAGACCTCATGGCTGCAAGGCAAGCACTCAACCTTTTAAGCTACCCTGGCATCCCAGGGATGTTCTATTCTTATTGATCTTTTGTAGTACCTAGTTTTATCTTATCAGCAACAGTGCATCTCTATTTTCAAAGAGAATCTAAAGGTTCTTACTTGTGGTATCCTGGTGGTGTTTCATCTCTCATTTAGCTTGAAACCCACCTTTACCACCCACTACCCCTCCAGTATGTATATGATCATATGATTGGTGAATATAACTTAGGAGACATTTTGTTTTGCTGAATTTACTTCTGTCAGCTTTAGTCATTACTGTTAACTCCCATTCACACTCATACACACACACTCACATGGTACATATACACACATACATAAATTCTATTTTGATTTATCTTATTCACAATCTTGAATTACAACAGGGTAAGACAGACTGGTACAGTCAAGAAGACAAGCAGCATAATGGAGTATATAATGAATCTGAAAAAGGTGGGTGGTTTGGGAGGAAGGCAAAGCTACACCAATTTCTGGTGGTCAGAAAGAAATGGCTCGTTTCCACAATCTCTTGTTATATTAATGAATATAACAAGACATTTTCAAATGGCTGTCTTGTTAAAATACAAACTAATATGATCCAAGATAGTGATAGGGTGAGAAACTCATTTAAAATGCTTGTAATACTGCCTGATAAATAAAAGAGTTTTATCATCAATTCACTGAGCTCAGGAAAGTATGTGACAAACAGAAAAAAATATCTAGAGCCTATAAACACATTTGGTAACACAAAAGAATGAAGTCATAAGAGCTTAAAGATACACCTAAATTATGTCTTTCCTGGCCCACAGAACTATTAGAAAACAAGAATCATAGATTCTCAGCAAGATAGAGGAGAGATTATTACCTATTAATCATACACAGGGTGGCCAACAATAAGGAAGTGTAATGAAAACACTAAGAAACCATGTACTATTTTTTGTTGTTACACTAAAAATTAACACTGAAGAAGATGAACAGATAAACAAGAAATATTCCCAAAAGAATGTGAGAAAAGATGATGATGTGGTCGTAAAACAACATGTAATCTGTGAATAATAGAAATCCCTAAAGGAGAAGAGAAAAAAGTATACAGATGAAGAGGACAAGAAGAATCTCCTATCTTTTGATTTTCACTCTTTCTTAGGTGATTTCTCAACAGAGCAGACCAAATGTGAACCCAGCCCTCTTTCTTCCTTGCTGATGGTTCACACATTGAGAGGCACACTGACATTTTCTACAGAATTGTTTCAGTCAGGATAGGATAAGCTATGCTGCAGTAACAACTTTACCCTGAACTTGCAGTTGCTTAATACACAAACGTCATGTCTCGCTTATGTAAATTTCAGTGAGAATTGGGTTACTCTCCAGAGTAGTTTCTTTCCAAGTGATAGTTCAGGGAACCTATCTACTTTCAATTTGCATAACATAGGGCACACGTCATTGTTTCTCTAGGAAAATCCTATTGCCCTGGCATAATTATGACAAGTGTCTCTTTCACTTTCCAAAATGTGCAAGTGAGTGCATAAACATAGAGTCATATGACAATTATACCATCTGGAACTGCCTTCCCGCTCACAGCAGAGAAAAGAGAAACTGGAGACTCATGTACCACTTTTATTCTTAAATGTTTTGGCTGAGGTATGACACACATTTCCATTTACCACTCATTGCATCAGAGGGCTTCATCTAACTACAGGGAGGCTAGGGCATATATAGTGAGATTGAATCAGGAGTATTCAACCTCAATCAAAAATCTCGGTAAGCAGGAAATATCACTGTCACAATAACCTTAGTAAAAAAAAAAGAAAAGAAAAGAAAAGTAAATAGTTATACAATATAAGCAGAACCAAGACAATGAAGTTTCCAAGTACCATCATATTATTTTTAGCTCTTCTATAGTAACCACAGAAGGGGACCTGAACTCTGCCTGGTTTCTTCCATTCCCTGCCCAGAGGTTCACACCAAATACCATCTCATTTTTTGACCCAGCCATATAGTCACTTGGACATCCTTTATTCTTCCTGATCAAAGCCAACAGAGGATGCTCACCTACCGGTAACTTCTCCTACAGAGCCTTCATTTCAGCCTTGCTGCATATCATGAAGGACGTGCCTTACTCCACTTCCTTGGCATTTGGTTACGTATTCTGAGTCTTTGGGCTTGGTGTGGCTATGGAGATTATGGATTCAGAATGAGTGGGCATTTGAGATATAGTCAGGTACTAGTAGGCCTGAAATATCACAAAGATATTCCTTTGTGAGTAGTGAGAGCTTGAAGAAGAGGGCCAAGGATGGGCTACTGCAGAGATGAAGAAGGATCCATGTACAAAACATCAGGTGAATCAGAGTTGTCACGAGAAAGTAGAAATTGCTAGTCTACTGTTCTTAACATTTGGCAAAATGAGAAAAAAAAAAGAAAAGAAAAGAAATTATATAGCAGATATGAAAGGTACAATTGATTTGACTTACTCATAGTTAACAAATATTTATGCATCAAGTATATGATGAATCAATGAACACATAAAGGTATATGTATTTTTAGAACTTGAGTGCCTTTCAGAAGGAAAGTGTAACTTCTTTTCAAATGTCCATGGATTAGGCACAAAAATTGATTATGTCCTCATCTGCAAAATTTTCATAGATCTTAAAAAGCAGAAATTTTGTAGATCTTATTATCTGATCCCAATGTGATAAAACTCAAAATTAGTACTTCAGGATTAAATTAAAAGGCCTCGGGGGTGGGGGTGGGGGGGAATTTCTTGGATATTTAAAAATACATCTAAACACAGAATTGTTGGACAAAGAACTCCAAGAAAACCCTAACAAGCTAGTAAAGAATAATGCAAGTGAAGACAGCACTCTCAGAACCCAAGGAATGTTGCCCAAGTCATGCTCAAAGGTAAATTAACAGCTTTCACTGCAGTTGTTACAAATACAGGAGCAGTAGGGGAATCAGAAATATTTGAACTTAGTCAAAAATTCCCCTCACTGGTGGCCACAGAGCCTCTGAACCTGTGTCCCCCCCTCTTTATTTTGCTCCCCATCCAATTCATGCAGGAGTTCCCTCCGAGCATCCTCAGATTATCTGTACCCCTGGCCTAGCCTCATTTACACCATTATTTCCATTCCCATGACATGTTTCAGGAGTTTCCTCTTTCTAAATCAGATAAGGGCCCACTGTTCCCCTCATGAGAAACATTTGCAGTGTCCCTACTGCTGTCAAATTGAAATCTGTCTTCTGTGAGTGGGCATTCAAGGCCCCTTCCACAGAGGGCCGCAGTCCAATGTAGTTGATTTCAAGTCCAGCTCAAGTGCCAGTTGACCTGTACTTACAGTAATCATTCATTTCAGCCCAACACTCCTTCCCTTGCTCATAGTTGGGGTGACACTGTTATATTGTAGACAAATACACTGCTGTTGACTTGTCTTTTTTCCCAGTAGCTTATAATCTTCTTTTCCATGTCCTACTGCCTTTGTGAAGCTCGATGCCCCTCTTCATTCTCACTGCGCCCCAGCGCAATGCTTTCTGTACAGATATACAGGACAAATGTTGCTAGATGACAGAGACTCCTTGTCAGGGCCTAGAGCAGTTGTAGACACTCAAAAAAAGCATTTATTTGCCTATTGGTACTAATATATCATACTCCTAGGAAAACTATTATATATATATATATATATACACATATATCTCCCGTGCCATGAAAGTATTAAAGGAATTCAAAGAAAGAGGGAGATCATAGTATGGAATAACTCAGGATGCCCTAATTTGCTACTGGCTTTGCAAAAGGAAAAACCTTGGAACAATGAAGGAGTTCATAGCCTGATTGCTGGCTGAAGGAGTATGACCCAAAGCAAAGAGAGGGGGTGAGTGTGGGGACAGTGGAGGGGTCACTTTACTTGGACAGGGTAATTCTCAATTAGGAGCACTGGAGATGAATTTGGATGGGCCACACACCCACCACCCAGCCACATTTGGGTGTGAGTTGGCCCCATCTCCTGTCTCTATGTCTAAGGCATTGGTGGTTGAAGCAATAAGATATCATTTAGATAAATATAGATTTCTTTGTTCTTGGAAACCTTACTCAACTGGAATTAACAATGTTTATGAGTTTAGGTAAAATGTTCTCCCAATGTAGAAGATTTTATCTACAGTTTGCAAATTTAGACAAAGTGTAAAGGAATTTGAGGTCATACCTAAGTTCATATGAACGGGAGAAGAGAGAATTTTACTGAATTGTTTGGATTTTTCCCTATGTTGGTGTTCATCCCAAATTGTAACAGTGGCTTTATCTGGGACAACACATACCCCATCTGTGTGCTTGCATATGTAAATAGCCCTTCAGCCACTTAGGATTAGGTATTTTGTATTGTGCATAATTACTCTACCGGCATTTCAATGTGGACAACTAGCCTTCAGCTCACATCCTTCATGTGCATGGTTAAAATTAGTTAAATCAAAGGAATGCATGGAGAAGAGATTGTGTTTAACAAGCCATTGTGCTCGATATTCTGATTAAGCATAAGCTTTTTAACATGCCGTGTCAATGAGACATACTGTTGTATTAATAAGCTGTAAATTCTAAATAATTGCTTGATAGAATGAGACCTGAAGCGATAGGTTTTCAGAACACCAATCGTTCCCCTCAGTGACAGAAGACAAGAGAACCCATTCCTGCAAAGGTTTCCCTTTGGAAAGGGAAGGACATTTTGGCCTAGCTTTATTGATGAAAAATACTAAAAATTTTTATGACGATTTTTGTTTCCTTTCCTCTGAACCACTAGTTGATTCACACATTCACAGACATCAACTGGACAAGTAAGTGCTTCCACTTTGAGCCACCCAGTTTTTGTTAGCAGTCCCTGTGAATGACAAGTACTTCTTTTTTCGGTCAGAGAAGGGAAATGCTGTTTTCTGAGCCATCAGAGAAGAGAAATGCTGTTTTCTGAGCCATCACAATCCCTAGGTACAAACAGAGCTTCCCCTGGGAGTCAGACCCTGAAGGTGGATACCTTGGCCCTCCCTGCTCTCCAGCCTCCAGCAGACATTGCTGAGGTGTTAAGGCTCAGCTCTGAATCCAAGTCGGCCCTGGTTGTGGGTTCCAATTAAAACACAATTGCATGCCCAGCAGTTCAACGGTGGGGCCAAAAATACTGTATGCTCAGAAAAACATAATCTTTTCTGAGGAACAGTTACTCCATAAAGGACTAGGTGCTGACAGACAGCTAGGGCACTGGTATGTGATAGAAAAGTTTAAGTTCAAGTTATAAACAACAACAAAGAATATGATTGACTTTGCAGCTGTGCATAGACAGCCATGAAGGTCTCTGTTGGACTTTTATTCCCAGCATTAAGCAGCCCATTTACATATTAAAGGACAAATGGGAATTAGCTTTTGTCAAACAGTAAGAAACAAAGCTATCACATTAAGAAAATCAAAGGCAAAAATGTTAAGGACTTAACATGAACCAGCCCTGGGAAGCAATGTCATTCTGCAGGTGTGTCAGTCTAGTCAGCATCTGTCTCTGTGAGCAGTCTCTGTTTTCTGGGAAGCTCACTCAGAACATAGAGCTTGGAGAGACATTCCATCCAGATCATTACCTTCATCTCCTCCACTGGTCAAATGTTATGTCTGGGTGTTTTAATAACTCTTTCTATCTTGTTTGGCTCTAGGACACATACTTTTAGAAAAGTCATAAAAGCAAGTGAAGAACCCAGATTTCTTTCAGGGATAATTTATTCATTTTAAGACCTGGAGCAAGTCATTGAAACTCTCTGGGCATTTACTGGGCATTGCAACTAGCTAATTTTATTTTAGACCTATTAGTCCATTGTTTTATGATAAAACCATTCAACCAACAATTTAGTATTTCAAAACAAAAAAAATGTCCTTAATTTCCAACCATGATCATATTAGGTTGGACCAACCCAAATATTTCTTCAGGAGAGGACCAAGAGATCACTCCTGGGGTCATTTCCAACCTTACACTTCTTGTTTTCCTCAAAGAGGAAGTGAATAACTGTTTCCTGCCAAGACAGTTTGTTTCAAGACCAGTGTGACTGGAGAGAATCTTCCAGCACCATCATGATAGTTTCTGGCAGGGCAGAACATTACCCCAGAAGAGAAGGTGCCAGAAGGGGGATAGTAAGGCCAAAGCATCAGGAGAGAGTCTAAGAGGTTTATCTCGTTGCCAGTGCTACATGTAACTGAACAGGCTGTTTGTCACATGTAATTTTAGATGGAATTGTTCAACTGGAACCTTATCCAGGCTGGCTTCTAAACCCCTAGCTTGTTCTGCTCCCTATCCCAAGCTCTGTCATTCTATTCCTTTCCCAGCACTCTATCCACTGGCCAGCCTTGCAGGTCACCTAGGTTGTCAGGGTCAAGTGTAGCTTTTCCAGCCTACAGAGTATATTAAAGCAGTCTGGCTCTCTCTCCTGTCTGCTCTTTAGAACCAAAGTGTTTTCTGCTTTCTTATTCCCTTACTCCACTTCAGCTTCTTTTCTCTCCAAAGGACACTGAATGAATGAGGCCATGAGCAGTGGCATGGCTTTCACTCTGCTTGACAAGATGAAAGCAGTGAGGTTTTCTCTGACAATTCCAGGTAGAGGAAGTATTGCCCTCATCTCTCCCACCTCTGACAAGGGCAGGTGCAGCACAAAGCATCAGGAGATTGGGGTCAGAAACCTGGAAGTTCTCAGTGTGGTGCTTTAATGGACAAGACCATGACTCTATCAAATGGAGCAAGTGTGTCCAGTTGACCTCACAAGTGGATGTGATGAGAGTCTCTGAGATGATATATGTGGAGGCACCAGGGAAATTGTTCAGGTCTGCACACACATCTCTGGCAGGTGACCTTCAGCTTGACATGAATGGGGCTCCTATTAGAATCTGGGCCTGTTCCTAGAGCCTGAGGTAGGCAACTCATGATGGTGCCTCAAGCTAAGCTTGTAGTCAACTAAATCCAAGATTCTTTCCCCTCCCATCTCTTCAGGATCTTGATTGTTTCTCTTGTCCTCCCTATTTCCTCAACCCTACTCTCATTGGCACCTTTTACCATCATACAAATAGGCTGGTCTTCCCTTCTAGCTGTGATTTTTTTCTTCCCCTTTTCTCATCCAGGCTCTTCTTCTCATTCATAGGTCTCTCCTAGATGATCCTTCTGAAACTGCTTTTCCTACAATCACCAGAGATTTTGTGTGAACATTTTGAGTTCTGATCCTACTCAGTTGCCCTAGCATTTCCTCCCCCCCCCCCACCCCCAGCCTCCACTACCACCTCATCATTCACTTTTTTTCTGCTTTTCAGTTCAAGAATCAACCAAAAGGCAGTTTGATTTAATCATCCTTCTCTATTAATTTAAAGAAAATGTCCTAGTCTTGAACTTTTGTGATAGGTGGTTAGAAGTTAAAAAGTAAAGAAAAGACCTCCCTTTAAGAATGGGAGCTCACTAGAGATCCAAGATGGCAGAGTAGATAAATGCTGTGCTTGCCCCCTCCTGTGACCACATTAAAATTACAACTAAATTATGGAACAATCTAATCAACCTGAAAAACTATCTGAATGCTAGCTGGAAGGAAATTTTATAACTAAGGATATAAAGAAGAAACCACATTGAGACTGGTAAGAGGAGTGGAGACATAGAAAAAGCATGGCCCCAAACCTCCATGTGGCAGTTGAGAATCAACAGGGTATCTCAGCCACAGAAGTCCTCCTTGAAGGAGCAAGGGACCCCAACCCCATACCAGGCTCCCCAGCCTGGAGTAGGAGTACTGGAAAGAGAAGTCCCCTCAACATCAAACTCTGGGAAACAGTAGAGATTTCAACCATCTAAGTAAAACTAAAGCCTTTGGGAAACCCAAACATCCTCCTAAAGGGCCCATGCAAAGACTCACTTGGTTGCAGGCATTCACCCTGGTCTCCAAAAAGGGACAATGACTCAAGAAGCATCAGAGACATACAGAGAGAAATTGAGTTGTATGACTTCAAGTCAAGGTCTGAAAGAACAATTGCCATTATCCCTGTATAGAATTTGTTTCCCGCTCTGCTGGCAGACAGGCACCATCTTTTCTGTGTAGAGCCCTCCTTCACTCAGTTAAATCTGAATCTGTTTTGGTCTGGTGAACTTCGTTCTCTCCACCTTGATGACTCTCCTGGACCCTGCCTCACCCAATTTGTGCAATGCCAGAGGCACTTTCTCAGACAATAACCAGCCCTACCTACATTGCACTCTTCATGGATAGCTGTTGGGGGGTTGCAGGCTCCAGGCAAGTGGCAGCTGGCCTTGGTGTACTCTGAGACTTTTTCTGTGGCTCCAGGATCAGCACTGGCACCAAACCAGAATCTGTAATACATTAACCTGATGAACACCACTAGTCCCACCCTTGTGACTCGTTGAAATGTCACCCAACTTACAGACCACAGAATGCTCTAAAGTGGCTAAGCCTTACAGGAACCAGGAGCTGGCAGGCAACAGCAGGCCTTAGGGTGCCCTGGGTTTTTGTGGGGCTACCTCAGGCCCCTGGTACTGGTGGCAGCCATTCTTGGTTTGCCGTGTGGCCTCTCCCAAGACCCTCTTAGTACAGTACAGGTAGCAACCAAATATGGATCACTTTGTAGCTCCTACCAGGTGGTTCATGGCCCATAGGCAGTGGCTGACTAGTGCCTGCACTGAAGCCCCTCCCAAGAAGCTCCAGAACCAACACGCCTGAAGATTGGCTTCAGACCACAGCAAAGCAGCATGAAATTAGCCCCACAAGTGGCACACACAAAGAGCCGTCTCAAAAAGCACCAGATCTCACTGTGGCAAATCCTGCTTTGAGGGATAAGCTCCCCAGGACAGCAGTCAATAAACTATGGATGTGGCCAAGCCCCACAGTCAGTCATCCTGAGGATCAATCCCACCCACTGTTGTGCCTATGTCATTCAAGATTCAAATATAACAGGAGGACACATACAACTTACACAAGGAACACTCCTGGAGCACCCAGCACGGCTGACCAGGAAGACTGTGCCACTGAGCCAATCACCCAACCAAGACTGGGAGATGTAGCAGATCTACTTAATACATGGAAACAAACACAAAGAGACAGACAAAATGAGGAAACAAAGAAATTTATCACAAATGAAAGCACACACGCGCGCGCGCGCACACACACACACACACATACACACACACACACAAAGAAAAACCTCTAGAAAAAGAACTAAACAAAATGAAAGTAAGTAACCTATCAGATATAGAGTTCAAAACAATGGTTCTAAGGATGCTCAAGGAACTTAGTGAGAACTTCAACAAAGAGATAGCAAGCACAAAAAGGGACATAGAAACCATAACAAAGAACCATTCAGAAGTGCAGGGTACAGTAACTGAAATGAAGAATGCACTAAATTAATCACCATCAGACTAGACGAAGCAGAGGCTCAAATCAGTCGTTTGGAAGAGAAGGTATAAGAAAACACCCAACAGAACAGCAAAAAGAAAAAAGAATACAAAAAATCAGGATAGTTTAAGCGGCCTCTGGGACAACACCAAGCATAGTAACATTTTCATCATAGGGTTACCAGAAGGAGAAGTGAGAAAGCAAGAGATTGAGCACCTATTTTAAGAAATAATGATTGAAATCTTTTCTAATCTGATGAAAGAAATAGACATATAATCTCAGGAAGCATAGAGAATCTCAAACAAGAAAATCTCAAACAGGCCCACACCAAGACACAGTGTAATTAAAATGGCAAAGGTTAAAGACAAAGAGAGAATCATAAAAGCAGCAAGTGAAAGACAACTAGTTACTTACAAGGTAGTTTCCATAAGATTGTCTGCAGAACTTTGCAGGCTAGGAGGGATTGGCATGAAATATTCTAAGTGATGAAAAGCAAGGTCCTACAACAAGACTACTCAACCCAGAAAAGCTATCATTTAAAATTGAAGGAGCAATAAAGAGCTTCCCAGACAAGAAAAAACTAAAGGAATTACCATATGCCAATTTTACAAGAAATGTTAAAGAAATTTCTTTAAGAAGGGAGGGTGGATATAAATTGAATAATTAAATGGTGATAATTATGTAGCTGTCAATTATCACTTTACTTTTTAAATTTTCTTCCAGTGATTTTTAAAAATTTTCTCCCAAAAAGTAAATAAAATAAAATAAAATAAACACCATTTACATAGTACAACCCCATTTAAATTGCTATATATAGCTACTATTTATACCTACCAAGTTTGCCTGTACTTGTTTATTTGTCCTTACTAGCCAAACTACAATCTAAAATCAAAATTAAATCCCTTGTTTTATCATTTATCATTTTCCATTTCTCAATTGCATTTATTTTTCTATAATTGCATTAGGTGCAGGTTTTAGATCTTAGCTTTTTAAAGTTTACTTTGATATTCAATATTATTTTATATTAACTTTGAGTGTATAGCATAGTGGTTAGACATTTTAACAATTAAAAAAATGTTCCTCCTGACTAGACTAATATCCATTTGACACGATGCATAGAAATTACCATATTATTAACTATAGTCTCTATGCTTTACTTTACATCCCCATGACTGCTTTGTAACTACCAATTTGTACTTCTTAATTCCTTCACCGTTTTCACTCTGGCCCCCAAATCTACTCCCATCTAACCTCTATGGAAACCATACATAGTACTTACATCATTGATTAAATTCCATATGCTATACCCTACATCCCAATGTCTGCTGAGTTACATCTGATTGGTACCTCTTCATTCCCCCCACCCCCTCTTTTTCACTTGCCTCCATCTCTTTCATATCTGGCAACAATCAAAATGTTTTCAGTATCTATGAGTTTGTTTCTATTTTTTGTTTGTTTGTTTGTTATGTTCTTTAGATTCTAAATATAAGTGAAATCACATTGGATCTTTCTTAACTCTGTCTGACTTATTCCACTCATCTCAATGCCCTCCAGAATCATCGACGCTGCCACAGATGACAAAAAGCCATTCGCTTCTATGGTTGAGCAGTATTCTATTGTATATATGTACCACCTCTTCTGTGTTCATTTATCTAATAATGGACACCAATGCTGCCACCACAGCTTGGTCATTATAAACAATCCTACAATGAACACATGGATGCACTCTCCACCTCAAAGTAGCATTTTGAGTTTCTTCAGATAAGTACCTAGAAGTAGAATTATTGGGCCCTTCTTTATCGCTTCCTATAGACTTTGTTTTTGTTTTGCTTTTTTTTTAAAGATTTATTTTATTGATTTTTGACAGAGAGAAACAGAGACAGAGAGAGACAGAGAGAAGGGGGAGGGCCCAGAGCAGTCTCCATAGTTGACATTAGTTTTCCATATAGTTTCACTCCACAAGCGGGCACAGGGCTGCACAGGGCATGTGGGTCCGCATGGGCCGGGGCCGGGATTCGATCCTCGGTCCCTGGGGCTTCAAAGAGAGCGCTTAACCTGCTGAGCCATCCCAGCTTTCCCTAGACTTTGTTTTAAAGTCTATATTGTCTGGTATAAGTATTGTTACCTCAGCTTTTTTTTTTATTGAGGTGACATTAATTGATATCAATTACATTGTTTCCAGGTGTACAAGTCTACATTACATTGTCTACACATCGCATTATGTGCTCACTACCCTGAATCAGCTCACTTTCCATCACCGTGTGTTTGATTCCCCCTCCCTACTCCCCCCACCTATCTCTCCCACCCACCTCCCTCCACCCACCCTCAGGTAACCACTAAACTATTGACTGGGTCCATGAGTCTTTGTTTCTTTGTTCCTTTCAGTTTTATATTCCACCTATAATTGAGGTCATATGTTTCTTGATTCTTTTATTCTGACTTATTTTGTTTAATAAGATGTTTTCAAGGTCCGTCCATGTTGTCACAATTGCTGCATTTCGTCTTTTCTTATTGCTGAGTAGTATTCCATTGTAGAAATGTACCACAACTTCTTTATCCAGTCATCTATCAAAGGACACTTTGGTTGATTCCATGACTTGGCCAACGTGAACAGTGCTGCGATGAACATTGTGGTACATGTATCTTTGTGGATTAAAATTTTCAGGTTTTTTGGATAGATACCCAGGAGAGGGAGTGCTGGTTCATATGGCAATTCCATTCCTAGTTTTTTGAGGAATCTCCATACAGCCTTCCATAGTGGTTGTTCTAGTTTACATTCCCACCAGCAGTGTATGAGGGTTCCTTTTTGTCCACAGCCTCTCCAGCACTTGTTATCCCTTGTCTTGTTGATTACAGCCATTCTAACAGGTGTGAGGTGGTATCTCATTGTGGTTTTAATTTGCATCGCCCTAATTGCTAGTGATGTTGAGCATTTTTTCATGTATCTGTTGGCTGTTTATATGTCTTTGGGGGAGCAGTGTCTGTTTAGGTCTTCTGCCCAATTTTTAATTGGATCATTTGTTTTGTTGTTGTTGAGTTGTATGAGTTCTTTATATATTTTAGATATTAGCCCCTTATCAGAGTCATTGTCTGCAAATATTTTCTCCCATTTGGTTGGTTTCCCTTTTACTTTGTTGACAGTGTCCTTTGCTGTGTAGAAGCTTTTTAGTTTGATATAGTCCCATTCATTTATTTTTGCTTTTATTTCCCTTGCCTTTGGGGTCAAGTTCATTAAGTGCTCTCCAAGCCCAAGGTCTATAAATTTGGTACCGATGACTTCTTCTGTGCCCTTTGTAGTTTTGGATCTTATGTGGAGGTCCTTAATCCACTTTGAGTTAGTTTTGGTATATGGTGACAGTTCACTGTCCAGATTCACTCTTTTTTGCATGTGGTTTTCCAGTTTTTCCAGCACTATTTACTGAAGAGGCTTTCTTTTCCCCGTGTTATATTTTTTTCTCCTTTGTCAAAGATTATCTGTTCGTATATTTGTGGGTTTATTTCTGGGTTTTTGATTCTGTTCCATTGGTCTGTATGTCTGTTTCTCTGCCAATACGAAGCTGTTTTGATCATTGATGCTTTGTAGTATAGACTGAAGTCAGGGAGCCTGATGCCTCCAGCCTTATTTATTTTTATTTTTATTTATTTATTTATTTATTTTTGAAGGATTGCTTTTGCAATTTGGGGCCTTTTGTGGTTCCATATGAATCTGATAATTTTTTAAATCTATTTCTCGAAAGAATGTCTGGGACTTTGATGAGAATTGCATTAAATCTGTATATTGCTTTGGGTAATATGGCCATTTTAACTATGTTGATTCTTCCAATTCATGAACATGGAATATCTTCCCATTTCTTTGTATTTTCTTCAATTTCTTTTAATAGTGTTTTATAGTTTTCTGTGTATAAGTCCTTCACATTCTTTGTTAAGTTTATTCCTAAGTATTTTATTTTTGTTTTGATCAGAAACAGTATCATTTTTCTCATTTCTTTTTCTGAAGTTTCATTGTTTGTGTATTAAAAAGCTGTGGATTTTTGTACATTGATTTTGTATCTTGCAACTTTACTGTATTCATTTATTATTTCCAAGAGTTTTCTGGTCGAGTCTTTGGGGTTTTCTATATAAAGAATCATATCATCTGCAAAAAGTGACAGTTTAACTTCTTTGTTTCCTATTTGAATGCCTTTTACTTCTTTTTCCTGCCTAATGGCTCTGGCTAGGTACCTTAGCTTTTGTTTGTTTGTTTGTATGTTTTTCTTTTCATGAAATATCATTTTTCCATCTCTTTACTTTTAGTGTGTGTATGCCTTTTGATCTGAAGTGAATCTCTTGGAGGCAACATATGTAATGGTCTTATTTTTTAATCCATTTGCCACCCTATCTTTTAATTGAGTCATTTAATCTATTTACAATTAAAATAATTATTGATAGATATGTAGTTATTGTTATTATTCATGTTTTTATATTATTATTATTATTATTATTATTATTATGTCTTAAAAGAAGTTTCTCTAAGATTTCTTGTAATACTGGCTTGGTGGTAATGAACTCCTCTAGCTTTTTCTTGTCTGGGAAGCTCTTTATCTGTCCTTCTATTCTAAATGATAGCTTTACTGAATAGAGTAATTTTGGTTATAGGTCCTTGCTTTTCATCACTTTGAATATTTTATGCCAACCTCTTCTGGCCTGCAAGATTTCTGTTGAGAAATCAGCTAACAGTCTTATGGGAGCTTCGTTGTAGGTAACTAGCTTCTTTTTTCTTGCTGCTTCTATGATTCCCTCTTTGTCTTTAACCTTTGGCATTTTAATTATGATGTGTCTTGGTGTAGGCCTTTTTGGGTTCATCTTGTCTGGGACTCTCTGAACTTCCCAAGGCTGTATATCTATTTCCTTCACCAGGTTAAAGAAGTTTTTCATAATCATTTTTTCAATTGGTTTTCCATTTTTTGCTGTCTCTCTTCTCCTTTATGCTACTCCTATGATAAGAATATTGTTCCGCATGATATTGTCCCAGAGGTTACTTAAACTATCCTGACTTTTTGTATTATTTTTTTCTTTTTGCTGTTCTGATTGGGTGCTTTCTGCTACCTTCTCTTCTAAATCACTGATTTGATTCTCTGCTTCATCTAATCTACTGTTGATTCTCTCTAGTGTATCCTTTATTTCAGTTATTATATTTTTTATTTCCGACTTGTTCTTCTTATGTTTTTTAATCTCCATGTTTATATTTTCTGTCTCTTTGTTGAAGTTCTCCCTGAGATCACTGAGCATCCTTATAATCAATTTTTGAAACTCTGTGTCTGATAGATTGCTTGTCTCCATTTTGTTTTGTTCTCTTTATGGAGCTTTGTTCTATTTTGCGGGGAGGGAAGGGGTCATGTTTTTCTGTCTCCTCATTTTGACTGTCTCCTTGTGTTTGTTTCTATGTATTATATGGAGTTGTTATGCCTGGGTCTTGGTAGAGTGGCCTTCCTTATGTAATAGGGGTACTGCAGGACCCAGTGGTGCAGTCTCCCTGGTCACAAGAGCTGAGTGTTCCACATGTGTCCCTTGTGTGTGTTGTGTGTGCCCTCCTGTTGTATTTGAGGCCTGGTTGCTATTTGCACATTAATGGGAGGAATTTCCTCTCAGGTTGATTGGTTTTGAGGATTGGCATGACTGCAGAAGCAGTGGTGCAAGGGCTGACTCTACAGGGCAGGTTCACTTTAGCAGGGCTCTGCTGCCTGTTCAGTGTACCCTTTGGATGTGTCATTAGTGGAAGCTACTGGATGATGCTGTGGCTTGGTCTTAAGCTGACCACAAAGTATGCCAGCTCTGGAGTCTCCTGGGAGGGGAACCACTGTAGTCCAAGGTTAACTGTAGCTTTTGTTCTGCCCTGGGCTGCCTGGTATGATCCACAAAGCAATCCTTAGATGGCTGCCACCGGCACTGGGCTTGGAGGTGCTTCAAGAGGCCACTATGCGAACCAAGGTAGATTGTCACTAGTGCTGGGCTTAGGGCTTCATGGCCACAGGTGCAGGACACATCAAATCTAGATACTGCTTGTTAGGGGCTTTGTGAACCTTTGAAAAATTTTATGAAAGCTTGTAGCAGGAGCCAAGACAGGTTTGCACAGATAAACAACTGGAAATGGCTTGGATGTACCCAAAAGTTAGGTGAGGTGGGGTCACAGGGAATAACTAAGGTGGATCAGAGGAAAGGTTATAGTCAGTTTGATGCAGACACAGATATGGCATCAGCCTGCATCTACATTCAGGGTGAGGGAGGGTTCAACAAAGAAACAATGGCTTCCTTCAGCTCCTCCCTCTGGGAGAAAGTTGCCACTAAAGACCCTCACCTGAAGCAAGATAATAAAGTTCCTCCTGGTTATGTCCCTGGTACATTTTGATCTGCTGCCCCAGAGCTGGAGTTCAGAGCAAGTGAGTTCATAGGCAAGTACCACATTTTTCGCTCCATAAGACGCACCTGACCTGCCTGGACTTGCTCTCCTTCCATGCAGTCCCTGCTTTCTGATCTGGCTGCAGGCTTCCCCACGGCATCATTAAGGTCCCCAACGTGCACTCTTCTTTGCAGTATTTTCTCCATAAGATGCACACACTTTTCCCTCCACTTTTTTGGGGGGGAAAAGTGCATCTTATGGAGCAAAAAATACGGTAAGTCCATGCACAGGGACTTTAGGAGCAGTGCATAGGACTGCAGCTGCCCTCTGGCTCATTTAGGTACCATCTCCACTGGTTTTCACAGCCAGAAGTTGCAGGGACTTCTCTCTCTGGCACTAGAACCCTGGGCCAGGGTACCTGGTGTGGGGCTGGGACCCCTTGATCCTCTGTGAGGGACCCCCATAGCAAGCTATTCCTCCCAAGTTTTGTTGGTCACATGTGGGTATGGGGCAAGACTGTTCTGTGTCTCTGCCACTTCTACCAGTCTTGAGGTGGCTTCTTCTGTATGTGTGTAGTTGTAGGGCTTCAGTTGATAGAGACTATAGGCGATTCTCAATGATGGCTGTTCTATAGCTCAGTGTAATTTTTATGGAGTCATGAGAAGCTGCAAGAACAGTGGCTACCTACTCTGCTCTCATGACTGGAAATCCTTGAACTTAATAATTACTTTAAATGTAAATGAATTAAATACTCCAATAAAAATATTTAAAGTAGCTGAATGGATGAGAAAACAAGATGTATACATATAGTATCTACAATAGACTGAAAGTAAAGGGATGGAAAAAGACATGTCCTACAAAATGAGAAATGAGAAAAAAAAATTGCTGGGGTAGCAACACTTATATCAGAAAAACTAGGCTTTAAAACAAAGCCTATAATAAGAGACAAAAAGGGACATTACATAATGATAAAGAGATCTATTTAATAAGAGGGTATAATCCTTGTAAATATTTATATACCCAACAGAGGAGCACCTAAATATATACAAAACAAATGCTGACAACATAAAGGGAGAAATCGGTGTAATACAATTATAGTAGGGGACTTGAACACCCCATCAATGCAATGGACAAATCTTCCAAACTGAAAATCAACAAGGAAACACTAACCTTAAATGGCACACTAAACCAGATGGATTTAATTGGTATTTTTAGAGCATTTCACCCCAAAGCAACAGAATATACATTCTTTTCAAATGCATATAGAACACTTTCCAAGATAAATCACACGTTAGGACACAAAATAAGTTTCAATAAATTGAAGAAAATTTAAATCCTAGCAAGCATCTTCTCCAACTAGAGTAGTATGAAAATAGAAATCATTTACAAGAAAAAAAAACAACTAGAAAACACAGAAACAGATGGAGGCTAAATAACATGCTACTAGAAGATGAATGGGTCAACTACAAGATAACTGGAGACAAATGAAAATGAAATGAAAACACAATGACCTAGAATCTGTGGGACACAGCAAAAGAAGTCTTAAGTGGGAAATACAAGGCCTGACAATTAAGTTTGCAACCTTGGCACCATGTCCTAATGTTGTCAGCACTGTACAAACAACTCGGTAAGACTTTATAACCGTGGTATATCAGTGTCTCACAGATGTGTTTGTGTGGACATGTGGCTGCATCTTGCTGAGTGGTGTTCATTATTGTTATGTTTTTGTGTGCCATCACAAGAACACTGGATCTTGAATTAGCGCAAGGAGCAAACATGAAATTTCTTGCTCAACTTGGCAAGAGTGGAAGTCAAGTCAGGAACATGTTAGTCCAAGTTTATGGGGATGATGCCATGAAGAAAACAGCAGTGCACAAATGGACTGAATGTTTTCCTGAGGGGAAAGAAAGCATCACTGATAAAGAGAGGTCAGGATGGCCTGTAGTGAACAAAACAGACAAAAACGTTGCAAAACTTTGTCGAATTGTATGTCAAAATCATCAGCTGACTGTGAGAAGCATAGCAGACAGTTAGGAAAATTTTCACTGAAAAATCTTGGCATGAGAATGATGTGTGCAAAAATGGTCCCAGAGGGGTTCACCGATGAACAAAAGCAAAGGAAAGTCAAAGTTTGTCAAGACCTATTGGAGAGGCAAGATGATGTTTTGAGCTGTGTTATCACTGGTGATGAAACATGGATGTACCAATACAACCCTGAGACAAAGTGTCAAAGTGCACAATGGAAGTCAGCCAATTTTTCACAACCAACAAAGTTCCATCAGTTCAAATCATGAGTCACAATGATGCTACTAACCTTTTTGCTATCAGTGGAATTGTTCATTATGAATTTGTACCAACTACACAAATTGACAACCAAGTTGACTATTTGGAAGTGCTGAAAAGGCTGTGTGACAAAGTTAAACAAAAATGACCTGAACTTTTCACCAGCAACTCGTGGCTCTTATATCACAACAATGCACCAGCTCACACAGCACTGTCTGTGAGGGAGTTTTTAGCCAGTAAACAAATAGCTGTATTAGAACACCCTCCCTACTCACCTGATCTGGCCCCCAATGACTTTTTCTTTATCAGAAGATAAAAGAAATACTGAAAGGAAGATATTTTAATGACAAAGACATCAAGGCTAATACAAGGATGGTTCTGATGGCCATTGCAGAAAAAGAATTCCAGAAATGCTTTGAAGAGAGGACTAGGCGCTGGCATTGGTGCATAGCTTCCCAAGGGGAGTACTTCAAATGTGACCATAGTGATATTCAGCAATGAATAATGTAGCACTTTTTCTAGAATGAGTTCACAAACTTAATTGTCAGGCCTTGTATAGTGATCAAAATAGTATGATACTGGCATAAAAACAGACACATAGATCAGTGAAACAGATTAGAGAGCCTAGAAATAAATTCACACCTATTTTGTCATTTAATTTATGACAAAGGAGAAAAAACACAGTGAGGTAAAGATAGTCTACTCAATAAATGGTGTTGGGAAAACTGAACAGATATATATGCAAAAAATGAAATTAGACCACCTTTTTACAATTTATAGAAGAATAAACTCAAAATGCATTAAAGACTTAAATGTAAGACCCAAAACCATAAAATTTCTAGAAGAAAATATAGGCAATAAACTCTTGGAGATGGCTCTTAGTTATATTTTTTCTGATCTATCTCCTTGGGCAAGGGGATCAAAAGAAAATATAAACAAATCAGACTATATCAAACTGAAAAGATTTTGCACAGCAAAGGAAACGATCAACAAAATGACAAGGCATCCTACTGAATGGGAGAAGGTGTTCACCAATGATACATCTGATAAGGGGTTTAGATCATCAATTTTAAAGAACTCATACAACTCAATACCAAAAACAAAACAAAACAAAACCATTCAATTTCAAAATGGGCAAAGGACCTGAATAGACATTTCTCCAAAGAGGACATACACATGGCCAATAGATGTGAAAAGATGTTCAATGTCACTAATCATCAGAGAATGCAAATTAAAACCACAGTCAGATATCACCTCACATCTCTCAGAATGGCCATTATCAATAAATCGAGAAGCAATGAGTATTGGCAAGAATGTGGAGAGATGGGAATTCTCATGCACTATTGATGGGATTGCAAATTGGTGCAGTCACTATGAGAAATGATTAAGAGCTTCCTGAAAAATTTAAAAATAAAACTACCTTATGACCCAGCAATTCCACTTCTGGGTATTTAGCCAAAGAAATCCGAAACACTAATTCAAAAAGCTATGTGCACCTCTGTGTTCACTGAAGCATTATTTACAATAGCCATGATATGGAAGTAGCCCAAGTGTCCTAATAGACAAGTGGATAAAAAAGAAATGATACATATATACAATGGAATATTTTTTGGCCATAAAAAAAATGGTAGTTTACCATTTACAAGAACCGTGGGTGGATCTAGTGAGTTTTTATACTAAGTGGAATAATTCAGGTTGAGAAAGACAAATGCTATTAGTATATAATCTCACTTATATGTGGAATCTAAAGAACAAAATAAATAAACAAAACAGAAACAGACTCATAGATACAGAGAACAAACTGATGGAATGGGGATTGGAGGACAGAGTGAAAAAGATAAAGGAGTTATGAAGTACAAATTGATAGTTGCAAAGTAGTCACAGGGATATAAAGTTTAGCAGAGAGGATATAGTTAATAATTTCGCAACAACTAGTGTCACATGGATACTAAACGAGTTGGAGATCACTGCACAAAGTCACAAGAGTCAGAAGATGTCCATGCTGAGCGGGCAGTGGGAGGAAGGACTGCTGATGGCCTATGCAGTAGATTCTCCATCCTAGATGGAGACTGCACCCAGGAGTTGGGTGCTTCAAGCATGTATTTGGCCCTGAGCATTCCTCTCTGGAGAGTGCAACAAGATGGTTGTGTCCATCCACCGAGAAGTGTTAGCTGTAGAGCCACTTCTGCCCAAGTACTCCCACGTGGAGCCTGAGGGAAGGCCTTAGTTATATTCTTTGTCACTCATAATTATGAAGGAGATTCATAAGAAGTGCCTGCCATTCCTCCCCTCTTTAACCCTACAATCATTTGGAAGTGTGAAGTGAAGTGACATTGTCCCCTCCCTTTTCTTTTGGGATGATAAGTGGAGAAATGTGAACTGTTATGCCTTCTTCTTCCACCAACACATTGTTCGTTATTCACAATCCTGGAAGTTTGTGAGACCGTTCTTCTCACCCAGAAAGTAATTTTGAAATAAGGCAGAGAGGATTGGTAGGAAAAGGCAACCTTTCCAACAGAAAAGGAATAATTGTGAGAAGCACAAAGCCTTTTCTGTGTCAAGTTTCTGCTGACCTCTTCAGTTATTCTAGTTGTCATTTTTTTTCTGTCATCAGCAAGCATTTTCCCTCTTTGGATAAATATCAGGTTTATTCTGATTCGCAATTCACATAGGCTTGCGAATTCAGATCACACTGAACACCAAATGACTGCCTTTGGGACAATGGCCTTTGTCTGATTGCTAAAGGGGATTTAGTAAATAGCCCAAGAGACAAGATTTGGGTCCTAGATTTCACTGGATTGCATTTTCAAAAAATGTAAATTATAGGCTTATGTCATATATTCAGATGTAAATACGAGTGATACATCTTTCCTACATTTTAATTGGCTCCTTAGGTAAAGAGAGTTTGAGCCGCCTTTTAATTCAGTGTGAACAGCTCCACTGTGAACACACTTCCTTTTTAATGCTGGGCTTTCTTTTTTTTCTCACTTGTCTTACATCAGTGCTCTGTGGCACCTGGATCATCCCCTTTTCTTCTCAGTGCACTAGAAATACTTTTAACTGCTTCACCAGCTTCCTTATCTGTTAAATTACAAACTTCCTAAGCAGGTCTTTGCCTATTTTATTCATCAGCATATTCTGTGACTAACCTAGATGGTGCCTGGCATGTTGTTGGCCTTTAAGAAGCATGTAGAGTGGGTGGATGGATGGATGGATGGATGGATGGATGGATGGATGGATGGGTGGATGGGTGGGTGGATGGATGGGTGGATTGGTGGGTGGGTGGGTGGATGGATGGATGGATGGGTGGAGGGGGGTACATGGATGGATGGGTGGATGGATGGATGGATGGATGGGCAATGGATAAAAATATTTATTTTTTCTGTCTTCTATTTTTGAAAACTTTGATAAGATCATAGCATCTATTAGTGGAAATAGAACCTTCTTTGTGCATCAAAGGGGTCTCCCTGGCCTCTCCCAGATCAGCCAGATACTGTGTCCGTAGGAAAGTACTGTTATCCTTTCTTTAGCAAAATATTTTTTCTTTGATCATGGTCTCTGGGGCTCAGTTTTTTCACCTGTCAACAAGAAAAAGCGACTGTCTTTCCTTGGATTGATGCCTAGAAATGTGTGTTTTTCACTCCTTGTGAAATGCTCGCGGGGCCCCTTGGACTGGGAGGGTAGAGCTGAGAGGCAGCTCCCCTGGGCACAGAGAGGGCAGTGCAGGGAGGAGCAACACTTAGCCTGGATGCTCATGCGGTTCTAGGTAATCCATTTCTGTGGGGGCTTGGGGGACATTAAGTCAGGTCTTAAAAGAAACCAGCTAGAAGGAAACCCCATAAAGGAGAATGAAGAAAATGCCTGCCGGGTCCTCAGTGAGCTTCATGCATTGCTCTAGAGCACACGTGCTTGAACTTTTGGGTTTTAGCACGTGTTTACAGTCTTAAAAAATGTGGCAGACTCCCAAAGAGCTTTTGGTTGTGTCCTCTCCACCAATTTTGACTGTGTTAGAAGTTAAAGAAGACATTTTAGAAATATTTATGTACTGAATCATCTGAGTTGAGGAACTGGGAGACCTCAAGCTGCAGTCTGCCCTCATTCCTTTGCTACAAGGGATTTTCTGACACTTGATACTTTGGAGTGGTGGCCCTGCAGCACAAGAGCATGATGGGTAGGCCTCAGGCTTCACAGCTTCGGAACGTAACAGGGGAACGGGAACCCAGCATGCAATCTATGTGAGCGGAGCCCCTACTTATGCAGCACAGTAGTCTTGCTGGTGGGCAGGTAGAAGGCCTGTAACGCAGGCTAACGTTATGAACTTGCTGCATTCTATCAACCAAAGTGTTCTAGGCCTTCCTTTCCTGTGAGTTTCTGAGTACAAAATGGTGGTCTCACTATATATAGGAATAAAAACTACGAGCGTGCTTTCCCAATAGGAGCATCCTTTCAAATACTGAGCACAGAGGTCATTAAAACTGAGAGCGGAAGGAGCCCTGGGTCTTCAGAAGTCCTCTTGCTTTGAGGATGAGTGGCCTTTGTTTGCCAGCCCTCTGTGGGCCTGCGCTCACTCACACCTATGTCTCTTAGCTTCTGCTGGCTTTGTTCTTGAATGCGTGGACTCACCGCACTACAATTTGAAGTTGCTCTCTATACCATTGTAGGATCTGCCACTTTCTGGATGTAGCTTCTTTCAAGACTGGTTTAGGCTTCATCACTCCTATTCATTCTCTGGGAGACCACCCTTCAGGTCTGATTTGACACAGATTCTCCTGCTTGCGTTCTAACACACTGTGGCAGCAGGGAGTTGGCAGGAGAGTCTTTGGCAATATTTGGAATGTCTCTTATAAGACCTTGCAAACCTTAGAGGAAGTTATAGGGGGATGAGCCAGGGTCTTTGTGCCCAGACTTTCCCACTGGCCCATCTGCTCATTCTTTCTCTTCCCCCTAGACTCTTCCCCCTCCTCCTGTGTTCATTTTATTCTTTACCCAAAGCCAAGTTTTGTCCTCTGACCCTTCCCACTATCCTAGAACTAGACTTCATCCTTCCTTGCAGACAGTGAGCTCCTCCGCTCCCTAAGAACGGATATGGCATCATAGTCTCTGTCCGGTGTTGTACTAGAGCACACATTCTTTACCACTGGTTTCAGGTTTCACAATGTAAACCCTTCCTCTGCTGTGTGGCCTTTGGCAAGTTGCTTAACTACTCTGTGCCTCCTTCTCTTTATAGCAAAATGAGAATAACAATAGTACTAACTTCTTGGGGTTGTGAGGATTAAATAAATAAATACATGCAAATGACTAAAACAGTGCCTGGTACAGAGGAAACCCTCAGTGGGTGTAAGCTCTTGTCACCATCAGCAATAGAACCTCCTAGCATGGAAGTTCTTGGGAAACTGTATGTGCAGCCTCTTGTCTTCCACCTCATTTCCACTGCCTTCCTCTTCCCTTCTCCCATCACCAGGCAATGGCAAAAGAAGGATCAAAACATAGGTTGCTGAAAGACTCAAAAAAAAAATCTATAGTGAACCAACACGTTCTCAAAAGCTTCATTAGACTGAGAGCTCAGACTGCCTCCTGGAGACGTCAGAGCAGCCGGCAGGAGGGGCCTGCCAGAGATAGAAGGAGAACAAGGCCACCCGGGGCCTTTCTTTATGGCTTTGTGATATCAGCTGGTGTTCCTCTCTGTGCTTATTAACTGTCGGCAGCAGCAGTGACGTGCTGATTTTCTACATTTGTCATGAGCCATAGGGTGCAGGGCGCATTAGAGACTGACAACGTAAGCACTGGGAAGGAGGGCCGAGTGGCAGCTCCCCTGGGGTGCGGAGAGGGCAGTGCAGGGAGGAGCAACACTTAGCCTGAATGCTCATGGGGTTCTAGGTAATCCATTTCTGTGGGGGCTTGGGGGACATTAAGTCAGGTCTTTTTTTTTTTTTTGTCTTTTTTTTTTTTTTTGACAGAGAGAGAGAGAGAGAGAGAGAGAGAGAGAGAGAGAGAGAGAGAGAGAGAGAGAGAACTGAACTGAGGGAGCTCCCAGTTCAGCATATGGTTCCGCATGGGCCGGGATTCGATCCCTGGTCCTCGGCGCTGCAAAGTGAGCGCTTAACCCACTGAGCCATCCCGGCTTCCCCTAAGTCAGGTCTTAAAAGAAACCAGCTAGAAGGAACCCACATAAAGGAGAATGAAGAAAATGCCTGCCGGGTCCATCAGTGAGCTTCATGCGTTGCTCTGGAGCACGCGTGCTTGAACTTTGGGGTTTTAGCACGTGTTCACAGTCTTAAAAATTGTGGCAGACCCCCAAACAGCTTTTGTGTATGTGTCCTCTCCATCAATTTGACTGTCTTAGAAATTTAAAAAGACATTTTAGGAATAGTTATTTACTTACTAGTCTAAAAATAAGAGTAATAAGTTAATTTCATGAGGACATAACACATGTTTATCAAAAATAACTCTGTTTTTCAAAACACAAAAAATTAGAAGAATGGCATTGTCCTACCTTGTGGCAAATCTCTTGTTGTCTGGCTTAATGGACAACAATTGGATTCTCATATCTGCTTCATTCAGTCCAGTAATCGTCAGAGCAATGACATCATCCTGTGTGATGTGGCCTTTGGAAAACTCCACTGGGAAACTCTCACACTCGCGTGAGAATGAAAGTGAAAAAGGTAATTGGCATCTCAGTATAACTATGAAAATAGTTTTGACCTTGCAAACCCCTGAGAAGGACTGTACGTTGAAATCTGCCCCTGAAGAGCATAACTGAGTGAATGGTGCGACTTCAAGTTGTTCAAGAAAAACAGATCAGTGGCTCTTGTTATACTCGTAGACCTTATTGAGGACTATTACATGGGTGTAGGGACCATTGCACTGGGATTTTGCAGTGGGGAAAGACTGGATCCATTCTGAACCCAGTACGGGCAAGTGGAGATTTATTTATAGCCAAGCAACAGGGGTCAGTGGATGAAAACTACTAAGAGGAAACTTGAGGGATCAAGGGGGTTTGGGTTAAAGCGACCTAACAGGACCCTTGCTGAAGGCAGGCCAGAGGGTCAGACATCACCTGAGGAATGATGGAGGGGGAGGAGCCCAATCAGGGAGTTCTTGGTAAACTGACTTTAGCAGGATTCCTGCTAAAACTGGATTTTACAAAGGCCTAGGAAAAGTTTCAGGAACCTGACTGAAGTTTGGTCAAGCAAAGAATCTTTGTCAAAGTATTTGCCTGGCCTTTAGAGACTTACTTTCTCTTCTCTCTTTTTAAATTACTAATAGTTTTTGGTGTTTTTGTGTTTGGGATTTTTGTAGGAGTGGGGGCAGGAGTGGCAGTACAGGGAGGAAATGGTCTGAGGGGTGCTGGGAAAGGTCACTGGACTGGTGGCCCTGGGAACCCTAGGATTGCGCCCAGTGCCCATGAGCTGGGTGATTGTGGACGGTTACTTCTCCTTCTTGGGCCTCATTTTCCCAGTTAGTAAAATGAATAAGTTCAACAGTTTCCAGTTTCCACAGTCTGTGTTTCTTTGTGATTTAAACTTGAGAAACCCAATGCCTTTTTCATCTGTTACATGTTAAAATATTTCTTGCAAAATTTGTGTTAAAGCCCCAGTCCCCAGTGCCTCAAAATGCAACTGTATTTGGAGGGAGGGTCTTTAAAGAAGTAATTAAATTAAAATGAGGTCATTAGCATAGACCCTAATCTAGTCCAATTGGTGTCCTTGTAAGAAGAGGAGATTGGGACACAGATACACAGAAGGAAGACTATAGGAGGACACAGAGAAAGGATAACTGTATACAAGGCAAGGAGAACGTCCGCAGAAGAAACCCACCTGCTGACACATCTTGCTCTTGGACTTCCAACCTCCAGAACTGTGAGACAATACATTTCTGTTGTTCAGATCACCCAGGTGGTGGTACTTTGTTAGGGCAGCCCTCGCACACTAATACACCATCTGTGATGTTCTCTGAGCCTGTGTCCAACAATACCGCAGACTGTCATTTTGAACTCAGGCTGACTTCTTTGTTTTTGAAACAATGTCTCTGGGAGAAGATAAATGACCACGATTCCAGAAGAAATACATCTGGTCAGCTCCAGTGAGTGTGCAAGGGACCTGGGCACTAAATGTGGCCCTGATGCACCAACATTTTGGCTTGTCTGCCAAGTGGAGAGACATGAGAAACTGGGTGTCTTCTAGTAGAACAAGTCCACCTTTGGTCCAAGAGAAATTAGGAAATGAGTGTGAATCCCCAGTGTCTGCCAAGTCTGTGCTAAGCCTTGTGGAGCGAATGACCACAGCCCAGAGCATGGCAGCTTCACCAAGTGCGATGTTCCTCAGACTTGCTCCAGGGTCCATGATGGGCAGAATTTCACAACTGGGCAACAGGTCTGAATGCATAGGTACTGGCACCCTAGAACCTTCAGCCTTTCTGCATCAACCTGGACAAGGAAGAGGTTCTGATTCTTACTGGTTGACTACCAATGTGACCTGTGGTCCTGGGGCAAAGGAACAGGAACTGAACCCCAGGCTCACTGTTTTCCAAAGTGTGCTCCTTGGAATGCTAGTGTCTTGGGTCATCATTGATCTCTTGCAGAAAGTACAGGAGGTATGGCAAGTAAAAGTAGTGGAGTCGGAAGGCTAACTTCAACAAAGGTGAGCAGTCTTTGCTGCCGAGTGCACGTGGCTCCCAGCTCCCTACCGTGTTGAGTGTGCTGCAGACATGTTCCAGGGGACTGCTCCCAGACTGCTGGTTCACAGAGCAGCTGGCTGCACTGGTTACCACACACCAGCAAGTCTCTCCATATGGCTCCCGGTGCTCCCCAGGGCTGCCCTGAGATGTCTGGGTGACGAGCAGTGAGTGGTCACCAGGCAAATGGCCGGAGGAGCGAAAACACTGGGGGCAACCATTCGGAAGCATGACCACCCTCCTCATTCTCATCTGTCAAGGAGACACACGAGACTCCACAGGAAAGTAACAGATTAGGGGAACCTACCAACATCCATAGTTAAAAACTTCAGTGTACGAGGGGGACCCAAAAAATCCAGAGTTTATTTATAAACAATTGTGTACTTATTCGTACATGTTTAAACTTCAGTTGCCTTCAAAGTACTCCCTGTTTGATGCAATACTCCTTATAGAGATGCTTTTCCACTGCTCAAAAGTCTTTGAACTCATCATCATTGATGCCGTTCAGTGCTTCTGCTGGGTTTTGTTTCACCTCTTCCACGTCGGGAAAACATTTCCCTTTGAGGACATTTTTCATCTGGGGAAACAAAAAGCAGTCACTAGGATGAGATCAGGTGAATAGGGAGCGTGGGGCATGGGTTCTGTTTTGGGTCAAAAACTGCTGAACACTCAGCACTGTGTGGGCAGGTGTGTTGTGATTCCGCACGCTGTTCATGTAAACCATCCATGAAATGGGCAAATGCATGGAAAGAGTCTCCAGAAACGTTCACTGAAGCCTCTCACGGCCTCTCACACCACCAGCTGGTACACAGATGCAAATGGGCTCTTAGAACACTCACCTAGAAGGAGGCTGCCCTCCAGAAGATAATTCTGTTTTTTGGGCGGGGGAGTCCCCCCTTGTAACTCCCTAACTATAATACACAAGGGAAATAAACAAAAGGTTTGCAATAATATGTATACTTCAAGTCTCTGACACAACTACTAGTTGACAAGAACATCTCGCAGATTTGCAAACCCCTCCCGGGGTAGCGCCTGCTTGACCCAGGACCACAGCAGTTCTCAAACCTTATGGCGTGTGTTCTTACCTGCATGGCCTTGTCAGCTGAAAATTGGTGCTTGGAAGTGGATGCAAAAAGGTCTAACTTTTCTAGGGGTAAAACACAATCATGCATAAAGCACATGAACAGACGTATAAGATATCTGCAGTATTAAAATGTCATGGTGGAGAAGAGCAGGTGGCCCTGGAGCATGTCTAAAAATGCTGCATTGGGGTACAATAATGAGAAAAGGCTTGAGAAACACCGACATGGAGTAAAAGGCCAGATACTTTTCTCATTTTCAATCCATCGTGGACTGATACTTGTATAAAATTAAAAAAAAATGAATTGCTAGAAAAATGGGGAGTAAAGAAACAAACCTAAGCCCCAAGTTTTTATTACTAGGTTTAATTGACATGAAATTGCCTGGTCGTATTATTTTAAAGTGTGCTGCCAATCTCCAGGCTAAGCTTTTTGCAGACCATGGGAGGACGGCAGCGATCCGTGGGCCACGCTTGGGTGGCCCTGATCTGGGGACGCTGGGGTCTAGAGGAGAGCAGCCCTGAGGGCTCTAGGATAAGGTAACCAGACGTCCCACTTTTGGCGGGTCAGTCCTGATTTTTAACAATTTGTCCCGTGTCCCGTGGCGTTTTAAAAAAGTCCCGATTTTGGGAAAGAATGCACAACAAGCTAGGGAACGGCAGGAGATAGACCAAATTTTTAATCAAGAACCCCCTCTCCCCCGGTCAATGGTGTCCTGCTTTACCAGTGTTAAAATCTGGTCACCTTACTCTAGGAGCACAGAGGGAGTTGGCTGGTAGGCTAGGGAAGAGTGTTTCAACAGATGGCACAGCCTGGGCCAAGGCGCAAGTCAGGCCTGTGTGGCACCTGTGGAGGTGGCAATGGTGAGGTAGTGCTCTAGAAGGTGAGGGCCAGGGGAGGCCGGGGGGCAGGGCAGGAAGGCAGGGTGCACTGCCCCAGGCAGGAACAGGACCCGAGCCCTGTGGGCTGCCTTTGCACCCTATTCTAACCAAGTGGCCCTTAACATTGAGTCAGTGGCCACTTTGAGATTCTGGTGGCCGTGATGGACCCCTCCCCAAATACTGAACACACTCAAGACTGAGGGGATGGTTTACCATACATCTAAGTCTCCAGATTCAGCGCCGGGTGTGGACAGTTGAACTGATTGCTCTGAGCCTCCTCCTGTCCTCATTCATTCAAGCAGCTGCTGTTGATGGATCCTGACTAGGGATGGCTCCAATCTGATCAGGCCTGCTAGAGACACAGGGACAGTCACCACCCAGTTATAGCCTGGGTTCCAGAGTGCCAAGGGCAAAACCCGGAGGAGCACAGGGTAAACCCAACACATCCTGTGAGGACAGAAGGCTCGGCATTCTCCCAGCGCACTGACAACCTGCTAGTGCACAGTGTGGTTCTGCCTTCCCTGACCTCTCCCCACCAGAACAGCTCTGTACTTTGGTCTCTTTGTGGACTTACTGCGAGCTCCCACTGGGTGAACTATGGTGGCCAAGGCCGCTCAGGGCCGAATGTCATTGAGGTTTGTTAGGATTGGCACGTATTTAATGGGCAATTTCATCAGTGTTTTTACAGAATGTAAAAATGAACTAGCAAGTGAAAATGTCCCCAGAGAGGCAGCTGGGATAATTGGTCCTTACTAGCACAGAAGAAGTATTCTAAAAATGCCCGGGCCACACAGAAAAGGCAAGCCAGGGACTCCTCTCAGCAAGAGTAGAAAATGGCAAGGATGAAATGTTTGGATATTCTGATGCAATCCAGAAACCATGGCGTATGGGATTGAGGACTCGGGACAGCTGCTATTTTGGATGTAAAGACAAAACAAATTGGACAGGACACACATGGAATTCATACTCAAGAAAGCTCTGTGTCCACGCCAAGACTGAACTCAGGGGCAGGCTCTTCAATTCACTGCATTTGTTCATTCAACAGGTATACACAGAGCACTGACTGTGTGCTGGGCCCTGTTCCTGCCCCAGGAATGTAGCAGTGAACAAGGCAGACATATTTCTTCCCTTACGCAGCAGACAATAAGCAAGGGGACAGAGAGGGGGTTGGGGGAGAGACTGCTTTGAGTAGTGTAGACACGGAAGGTTTGGGGGTAAGGTATTTAAGTAGCAGGCCTGAATGACGTGAAGAAACAAGTTGTAGATTTCTAGGGGAAGAACATTCCATGCAGAAGGACAGCAAGTACAAAGGTCCTGAGGCTAGAACAAGTCTGGCTCAGTTGAGGAACAGCAGGAAGTCTGTGTGGCTGGAGTGACATGAGCAAGGGTGAGAGTGAGAGGAGGTGACAGGACAGGGAGGACAGACCGTCACCCACTGTTCGGATGTTGCTGTGTACTCCAGTAAACAGGGGGCCGTGGGACAGTTTTGGGCAGGAGAGTGTCATGTGTGATTTATGTCCTGAAAGGGTCCCTCGTTGCTATCTGAAGATTCTACAGCAGGGGGACAAGAGCAGAAACAAGGGCCCAGTGAGGCAGTTAAGGTGCTAACAATCCTGGTGAAAGATCACCAGGTGGCTTCAACTTAGATGGGCAAATGTAGGTGCTTGAAGTCGATGGCAAACTTTGAGCAAGAGGAAAATTAGCCAGCCACCATTCTGAGTCTTTGGGGGCTTGAAGTAACCCTGAACACCCTCTGCAGGGGCCCCAGCACCACAGCAGAGGAGACCCCCTTTCTTTTTTAAAGAAGCCAGACGTGTTTAGCCTCACCCCAGGCCTAGCCCTGCTCTGGACTGGGGGAGGCTTCCCAATGTGGAGCTTTGCGATGGGGGCAATGGGGGAGATTTAGGTCATGAAATCATAGGAAGGAGACTTAAAATGATGGCCTGCCTACCCTGACACTTTAAAAGGGGCGGACTGAGGCTAGACAGTTTGTCCTGAGGGCCACGATTGTCCTGCAGTCAGCAGGTGCGTTTGGGGAGGGCTCCCCCAGAATCCATCTGAATCAGGAGTGAAGTGCTCTTACCCAACAGGGAGGAAATGAGTGCAGCTGTCAGTATGTGCCACCTCATTATTTAGTTATTTATTTATTTAGCTTATTTATTTATTTGTGTTAAACTTATTGGGGCAACATTGATTGATAACAATTACATAGGTTCCAGGTGCACAATTCTACATGGCATCGTCTCTGCATCGCATTGTGTGCTCACCACCCAGTCAGCTCTCTTTCCATCCCCATGTGTTTGATTCCCACTCCCTACTCCCTCCCAGCTTTATTTATTTATTTAGGCAGACTGGCTGCTCTCTGCTGATCTTCGGATAACATGCCTCACTGACCACTGAAGGCCCTGAGAGATTTCTCGTAGCATTTGTTTGCTTGAGTTTGTTCTTGAAGTCTGGTTGCTCATTAATCACTCCCCTAGAAATACCAGAGAAGAAGTGAGTCATATTAGAAGCAAGCCAGCTGATGGAACATCCAGGGCCTAAGCAGCATTTGCAGGTAGGGACCTAAGAAAAAGCCCATTTCTCCTTTCCATCTGAAGCCCTGTACTCAGCTACATCAGGAATCGGGAGGGCAGCAGCCCTTGGCAAGGCAGAGACACAGGGGAAGCTTGGGGGTAGGACACAGCCCCTGCTTGGAGAGGGCGTGGCAGCACAGGAGAGCACACTCCCATACAAGGTCCCCTCCCCCTTGGCCTAGGTAAGTCTGAGGCTGCAACGCCCACCTGCCCAATCCTCACTGTCACCCCAGTCCAGACCCAGTTTCAATTCTAAACCCAGCCCCAGTCCTCCACCCTGGTCGTTGGCTGCGTCCAAACCTAGTCCTCGTTCCTGTGCTAGTCCCTGCCCGTCTAGATCCTGTCCTAGACCCTTCCTGTCTAGATCCTGTCCTAGTCCCTGCCCATCTAGATCCTGTCCTAGTCCCTGCCCATCTAGATCCTGCCCTAGTCTCTGCCCGTCTAGATCCTGTCCTAGACCCTTCCTGTCTAGATCCTGTCCTAGTCCCTGCCCCTCTAGATCCTGTCCTAGTTCCTGTCCTAGTCCCTGCCCATCTAGATTTTGTCCTAGACCCTTCCTGTCTAGATTCTGTCCTAGACCCTTCCTGTCTAGATCCTGTCCTAGACCCTTCCTGTCTAGATCCTGTCCTAGTCCCTGCCCTTCTAGATCCTGTCCTAGTTCCTGTCCTGGTCCCTGCCCATCTAGATCCTGTCCTAGACCCTTCCTGTCTAGATTCTGTCCTAGTCCCTGTCCATCTAGATTCTGTCCTGGTCCCTGCCCATCTAGATCCTGTCCTAGTGCCTGCCCATCTAGATCCTGTCCTAGTCCCTGCCCTAGTCTCTGCCCGTCTAGATCCTGCCCTAGTCCTTGCCCTAGTCTCTGCCCATCTAGATCCTGCCCTAGTCCCTGCCCGTCTCAATTCTGCCCAATCCTAGCCTTTCTCGGGACTGCACCCTCAGGAGTGGCCCATGTGCTCTTTAGCTTCTCCAGGTGACGGCATTTTAACAGCAGCCTCGGGGAGAGGATGAGCTCCCCTGGGATTGACATCTTGGGCAGTGGGCGAGGAGGCATAGGCGAGTGGCCGGCCGTGTCTGCCCTGAGAGCCTGGCGCACTGGCCCCTGCATCTGTGCGCCTCCCTCAGCCATGTCGCCTAGGCGTGTCCACCCTGGGGCTGCCCTATCAGCACTCGCTCCTTGGGACATTCTATAGGCCACAGGCCTGAGAGCAGTGTCTTTGATCCTGGGCCACCACATTCTGCATGCTCTCTCTGGAGGACTGGCCTGGGCACAGTCACCAAGGATGAGGCTGAGGCAGGCGGACCCCATGCCCGTTATAAACAAGTAGCATTGTTTCGTGAAGTTTTGTTTTCTTCCTCAAACGCTCTTTTCTGCCCCGTGGGTGGTGAGACACCAGTGCACTCTCTGCCCTGGGCCTGCAGTTCTGTGCTCTGAAGTCCCCTGGCAGCCTGGCTCTCTTCAGTGCCCAAGTTGGAAGGGAGAGTTCCAACAATCCAACCTTCCTGCTCCCTTCTTGCCTAATCCGCCTTCACTCCTGCCCTGATCGCTCTGGGAGCCTCCTCACTGGTCTCCCCGCGTCTGATGCTCTGAATACTTAGGTCAGACCATGGCCCACCGCCACTTCAAACCCTTCAGTGGCTGCCCAGTTACCTTGCAGTGGAAGCTGACATCTGTGCAGTCCCCTGAGACACTGCAGGAACTCAATCTCATACTGTATGGCTTCTCCTCCCCCTGCCCACCCTCAGCCCTGCAGGCTCCTTCCCACTGCTTTTCTCTGTAATCCACCTTCTAGTGCGCCATACTCTTTATTTATTATATATAGTATGTCACGTCTGCTGGCCCTTGCTAAAATATAGCTCCACAGGGCAGGGATCTTCTGGGTTATTTTCCCCCCACGGGTACCTGACACATAGTAGGTGCTCAATAAATTAATGAATGGGATGGATCAATGGGCCAGAAGTATAGTCCTAGAAGGGCTTACAAGAGCCCTTGGGCTTAGCTGCAAGGTGCCGCAAATGGAGGAAGGTGGGAGTCGGCAGCACTGGAAGCAACCTGGTTTGGTGACAGGGCTGAGTGGCTCTCACCTGGTAGCTTCTGTTTGCTCTGGTACAGCTGGCCATGTCATCAGCTAATGGTGAGGAGGGTTGGAGATTTGAGGAGAACCGGAAGACGCTGCAGTGAGGATGACAACGCGGCTTTCCAGGGAGACTTAGCAGCTATGTGACAGTCCCACTGAAGTCTGAGGACATGCATCTATGGTGACAACTAGTGCTTATAAGATTTTTCTCCAATAGCAGTTAGTAGTTTGGGTATTGGTCCTCAAAATGCAGGTGTGTTGGTCCACCCCAAGCTTGCGGTTTTGCCAGAAGAGTAGACAGACAGGCAGCGGTGCAAAGGGAGGGTTCAAGAGAGGATCGGAAGCGATGGAGAATGCTGGACGCTGAGGAGAAAGGAAGAGCTAGGCACAGCCGAGAAGTCAGGGCAGTATGTGCAGACTGCCAGGGTTCAAATCCCAGCTCAGCCACTACCTACCTGGGTCATTCTTTCTTGGGTGGTGGGTGCCTGAATCTTAATTTATAGTGGCTAAGTGAAGACACACAGAGGTCAATGCCCTAGAAAGAAAAGCTTAATGGTGTTTACAGTTCCCCTAGAAATGAGAGGCGTGCCATACCCTTCAAGGCCACGGGGAGAAGTACCAGGTGTGGTCAGGGGGCAGGAGTAAAAGTAGGGCCTGGGTCGGAGCCATTCCTGAGGTTTCTGAGGGAAAGGCAAGAAGGTAAACAGCTTCGAACTGACTGGTTTGAAGCCGGGGCACTGGCTGGTCCTTCTGCCCTAGGTGATGTATGGCAGGGGGAGGCTGGTGTGGTGTGTGAGCGTGAGATAAGGCAGTGCAGAGAGCCTGGGCTCCCAATCACAGGGGAGACAGGGGCCCTGGTGGTCCTCACTTTGGCCCTGTGATTAATGGCTGCTGAATAGCTGCAGAACCCAAGAAAACAGGCAGGACACAGGCTGTCGTTGGGCAATATGCTCAAACTCTCCTTGCCTCCATTTCTTTGTTTCTAAAATGGGGAGCATAATAGCACGGTCCTCAGAATGTGATCTTGTGATCATCTCATTACATGATTGAGATGATAATAAGTTAGTCAAGCACTGAAAGCACAGTTCAGTGGTAGCTCTCATTGCTTTGCCACTATTATTGGATGTTAGAGGTATTAGGTGGCCGAAGGCCCTCCTGAACAAGTTTAGCAGGACTGAGTAAATGAGAGAACCAGCAAAAAAGAAAAGGAGTCTGAGGTCAGAGTGGGCCGTTCCCACTGGGGCCAGGGTGTGACTGAGGGAACAGAGGATTGCTGTGTGGGAGGAAGTTCAGTGGACATAGGAAGCTGGGACACCTCTCAGCACTGGCTGAACGTGTGGCTCACAAATGAGAATCACACGCCGTGTCCCCGTGCACGGCCAGCATTTGAGACCATCTGCTCCATCTGTGTAATTGTGCTACAAATATGAAATGTTATGATAGATCCAGAAAGGGGCTGTCCCTTCCATGGAGTGTTAGCGGTGTGCTTCTTAGCGGGGTCTCTGGGCCTTGGAAGATGAGGGGGATTTTGATGAGCAGAGAGGATAGGAGAGGGTGGTCCTGGTGTGGACACCATGTGAGCACTCGCTGAGGTTAGAATGGACTGCAGCTCCTTGAAAAATAAATTGGACACAAAGACCAGCAGGGAAGCTATTGCACTGGCATGGGGAAAAGTAATAATAAAACAATAGCCTCTTCCCCTTCTTGACTATGTATTGTACACTAGACACAATTGTTAACACGGTGTTGTGTACCTTGTCTGACTTTAGTTCTCACAACCATCTGAGGAGGTAAGAACATGGCGTCCTTATTTTAAAATTGAGGAAACTGAGGATCAGAGACGTTAACATTTATTTCTCCAAGATCAGAAAACGGAGCTGGTCGTTTAACATCAAGCTTGCAAAGTCATGCAAAAAACAAAAAAAATAATGGACAAGAGAACGTGTGGGGAAGTCTCATAGGGAGGATGGGGGAGGTAACCCTGAGAGTGGAGGCTTGGCCCAGAGTACCAGATGGAAATAATGAAATGGACTTTCTGATTTTCTGGTTCGGGTACTGCCCTCAGTGTACAGGTGAGGCCTGAAAGTCTGGATTCTGGGTACTGAGGCCCATGATGCTATGTGAGGGATAAGCATTGCTTTGAAAGGAGTCAACAGAAAAGATTTGAGGGGATTTGAATGGTGCTGCCCACTTTGATGAGGCCCCCCTGAGGATGAAGCCATTAACCCTGCAGAGGGCATAGTCAAAATAATTACAGCAAAAAAATAAATAAATAAAATAATAATAATAATTGCAGCGCAGATTGCGTGTATCCAAGAGACACATTCATTACTATTAATAGTATGTACTAAAATGCAGGAGAAAAGCTTAAAAACACTGCAAATATTATAAAATACACAATTTTCTGTATTTTTTGATACAAATGTTTTACAAAGCCAACAGAGAGTCTGATCAATTCATGTTAAAGACATATTTCAGTTGTTTTTTGTTTGTTTGTTTGTTTGCACTATCCATGTTTCCATTACTTGGCAAGACAATGTTTTATTTTTTATATTTGTTTAATAATGTCTAGATTATAACTGAAAATGAATTAAAAATCAGTGTTTTTCATTGTTTTTTCACACTTCAGCACATACTAATAATGAACCTATCTCTCGGATACACGCAACCTACGCTGTAACTTTTTTGCCCACGCCCTCCACAGGGTGAAATGAGCTGTACTCTCAATTCCTATTACACACCTGGGAGAGAGACTACACGTTCTCCTCCCAGGTGATCTGGGCACCAGTGCCCTGGACATGACAGCTGCCCATCACGTTTACCAGGCTGATGTCTCCATTCCAGCACTAGGGAGGCCTTGGGGAGGGTTCAGGGCTGTCCAGCAGGAGATGCTGAACTCCCGGTTACCTCTGCCATGCAGATGAGTCATGGTGAGCAGCCTGGGAAATATTGAGCACCACCTAAACCAAAAGCATCTGACAAGAATTCTTTAAGTTTATTAAATGCTTGGTGAGCATGCACAAAATCCTATTACCCCAGAATCTATTGAAAAGCTAAGCACAGCAAACTCTTTGGTGCTCATAAAGCATTGTTCCTAGGTGCAGTGTGGAACTTTCTGTTCCTGCCTTATGCCGCTGAACCTCCAGGTAAACCCATCAGAGGTAGATGTGCTCTGACAAAGCCAAGGAGAACGTGGTTGATTACAGGAAGAACACAGCCGTTTTCATGAATATATCTTCGGCACCATTTGCTCTGAATAAAGATAATCATTTCTCACAATCTGAAAACCATGTTATTTAGAAAATTAAGATAAGTGCAAAACAAAGCAAGAGTGGAGGGGAAAATAACTTTCATCTTAGAATGCCAGAATACTGACAAAAAGATAAATCATGCAACATTTTCCCCTGTGAAATTTGCATGAATGTGATTTCTCATGGTTACTGTTCCACTAGTGGTGCTTAATTTTTAAATCAATCATTTTATATAGTCGTTTAGCCTGGGAGAAAAGATCAAAATGTCTATGTAAACTTCACATTGCCATTGAAAATCAAGCACCTCTTCAGCTTGATTTCACTCTTGGAAAACCTGATTGTAGAGACATGAAAAGAATGTCTCTTGAAATCTACATTCTAAATTCTTTATATTGTATAGCTAGCCATAGCCCCCAAACAAGGGTTGTTAGCCTGAGGTTCATGCATCTCCAATGAGCCTGTGATAGAATCAAGGGGTCTGCAAATTTGGTCAGGAATACATAATTTATGCTGATGTTCACTCATCTCAAACTGTTATTAGCAATTGTTTAAATTATGAATGTAGACCATAGGTCTCCATATCATTAGTTATACCTGTGCATTTGTCTCGAGGTCTAATCACAGATACATTTATATCACATCCTTGTCCTTGTGGATATCTTCACTTAGGTATCTTCTGTCTACTTCCAAATTTATAACAGTAATTAAAGCCACATTAGACCTTGTTATTTAATGTGATAAAAAAGCACATGTATTACTAAATCATGACTTTTATAAGTTGATAACTACAATAACTGTATTTCAATGTAATTGGTTTCCCTTGTAATTCTGTGGCTTTTGTTTTATTTAAAGCATTTTCATTTGTGAAGCGATCCATCCATAGGCTATATGAGGTCTGACAATTAAGTTCGTAAACTTGCCACCCTGTACTTACATTGGCAGTACTGTACAAACAACCCGATAAGGTTTCATACCCTTGGTATATCAGTGTCTCACAGCTGTGTTCATGTTGACGTGTGGCGGTGTCTTGCTGAATGGCGTTCATTATTGTTGCGTGGTTTTGTGTGCCATTGCAAGAATGTCAGGGTTTGAATTAGAGCAATAAGCAAACATGAAATTTCTTGTTCAATTGGGCAAGAGTAGAAGTGAAATGAGGGACATGCTAGACCAAATGGGGATAATGCCATGAAGAAAGAAGTATACAAATGGGTTAAACATTTTTCTGAGGGGAAAGAAAGTGTTACTGATGAAGAGGACTCAGGGTGATCAGTTACAAGCAGAACTGATGAAAGCACTGCAAAATATTCATCTAATTGTGCATCAAAATCATCATCTGACTTTGAGAAGCACGGTAGACCAAGTAAACCAAGATAGAAAAACAGTTAAGAAAATCTTCACTGAAAATCTTGGCATGAGAAAGATGTGTGCAAAAATGGTCCTGAAGGAGCTAACTGATGAACAAAAGCAAAGAAGAATAGAAGTTTGCCAAGACCTTTAAGGGAGGCAAGATGATGTTTGGAGCCATTTTATCATTGGTGATGAAACATGGGTGTACGGATTCGACCCTGAAACAAAGCATCAAAGTACACAGTGGAAGTCAGCCAATTCTCCAGGGCCAAAAAAGTTCCATCAGTCCAAATCAAGAGTTAAAACAATATTGCTAACCTTTTCTGATATCGGAGGGATTGTTCAGTATGAATTTGCACCAACTGGACAAACAGTCAACCAAGTTGACTATTTGGAAATGCTGAAAAGGCCACATGAAGAAGTGAGAAGAAAGTGACGTGAACTTTTCCCCAACTCATGGCTCTTGAATCATGACAATGCACCAGCTCACACAGCACTGTCTGTGAGGGAGTTTTTAGCCAGTAAACACATAACTGTATTGAAACACCCTCCCTACTCACCTCATCTGGGCCCTGAATGACTTTGTTCTTTACCCGAAGATAAAGGAAACACTGAAAGGAAGGCATTTTAGTGACATTCAGGACATCAAGGATAATACGGGTAATATGATGACAGCTCTGATGGCCATTCCGGAAAAAGAGTTTCAAAGTTGCTGTGAAGGGTGGACTAGGCGCTCGTGTCGGTGCATAGCTTCCCAAGGGGAGCAGTGTGAAGGTGACCATAGTGATACTCAGTGATACTCTAGGATGTGTTTGCAAACTTAATTGTCAGACCTCATACCAGGTGGCACAGGTGTCCCTGGTACGAATGTTCTAGGATCTCTGCCTATTTCCAAACAAACCAAGTCCCTGAGCTCATTCAAACACACACGCCCCAGCCTGAAAATCAGCATCTCGGAACTAGGACCTGGGATGTGTGTGTGTTTTTATAAGCTCCCAGGTCAGAGAAATCCTGTGACTTAGATCACCTGTATCCTAATAAGCAGGACCTCAGAACTGGGGAGGCCGGGGGCACTGCTGAGAGACTCCATCATAGAGAGACTTCTGGAAGTCTCTGTGCTGGAAAGAGTGTGGGGGTTAAACAGCCAAATTAGCATTCGGGCCCCTCCCCTACCGTCTGTGTGCCTGGGAGATGGTCAGAAGCCCTCTGAGCCTCAGCTTCCTCGTCTGTGACTCAGGGCCTGCCTCACGGGTCTGTTGTGAGAATGAACTCAACTAGCATACTCTAGAGCCCTTGACAGAGTGACTGACACCTTGTAAGTCTCAGCTGCCATTGTTGTTTGTGACCCAGCAGCAATTTCAAGGCTGAGAGAGGAAGCAGTGGTTATAGAATGACAGCAAGACCAGTTCTCAAAGCTCGGTCAGCCATTTCCCCCTCAGGTGACAGTGCAGCTGCGCTAGAGGTTCTGCACCCAGGTTCCCAGCCTCGGCTGTCCCCTGCCCCCATGATATGGAGCTGACATCACCAGGTTTATGGGGCTGTTTGTTGATGCACCTTCTATGATCCTGAGAGTATAGCATCACTCCTAGCTGTTCCTACTCTTTGCTTGGAACAAAGTGTCTCATTTTGCCAAAGAAGCCCCTTCCTGTCTGCGGGTCAGAAGCTATTTTTTGTCTATATGCAAACACTTTCAATCTCTTCGGTTTTTGAGAAGAGATTTACAATATTTTCCTAAAGCAGACCTCCAAGATAATACCAGGAGGTGCTACAGCTTAGTACTTCAAAATTACGGAGGAGGCAGCAAATATATGGTGATGGAAAGAGAACTGACTCTGGGTGGTGAGCACATAATGCAACACATAGATGATGTCATGTAGAATTGTACACCTGGAACCTATGTAATGTTTACCAACCAATGTCACCCCAATACATTTAACAATAAAAAAATAAATAAACATAAAATATTAAATTCTTTACAGATCCTATTCTAGGCTCCCTAGAACCTTTTATGGATCAGTCCTATCTGGGTTCCCTGATCATTAAATCCAGGGAAAATGTAGGGAGGATATTAGAATTAGTTGGCTCTGGCTGCCATAACAAAGCAACACAGACTGGATGGTTTAAAGAACAGAGAGAGTTTCCTCGTAGTTCTGAAATCTAGGAATCTGAGATCAAGGTGTTGGCAGGGCTTGTTTTCTCTGATGCTTCTTTCCTTGGCTTGTAGATGGCTGTCTTCTCTCTATGTCCCCAACATGGTCTTCCCTCTGTGTGTATGTGTCCTAACCTCCTCTTCTTCTAAGGACCCCTTTCACATTGAATTAGGGCCCACCCTAATGACCTCAGTTAAACTTAATTCCCCCTTGAAGGGCCCTATCTCCACATTCTAAAGTCTTGGGGGTTATGACTTAAACATCTGAACTCGGGAAGGACACAGTTCAGCCCATGCAGCCATGACTTCGTTTTGCCGCCTAAGCACTTCCGCTAGGACCCAGGTGTGGTAAGAAAATGCAACAGCACATGACATCTGTTGGGAATGTCAGACATGATGAAATTCAATCAAAGGATGGATTGTGCTTCAAATACTCCAGGACAAAGGCCTGGAATGGCCTCAGAGGAAATCCTAAGCTAATGGTTCTTTAAGGGTTTAGGATCAATGCTACTTGATAACACTCTGTTTAAGAACTCACAAAACCCAACCCCGTAACCCCTTTAAGCAAGGAAAGAAGCGTAGGCATTCCAGATAATACAGCATCATCCCTTTGTTTTCTCTGAGCTAGAGAGCAGATAGACATATGCTGGTCAAGCTGGCTCCTTTTGATTGGGTTTTCTGTGAATGAGTAGTGTGCACACACATCCCGCCTGGCGGGCTCTGTGGGAGCCCGGCTGCCAGCTGCTTGCAGCAGCAGAAGTCAGCGGGTAGGAGATGACATTTTAGCATTGTTCAAATAGATCCCAGGCCTGGAAGAGACACCGGACATGGTGTTGAGAGAGCAAGAATAAAGCAGCGCCACAAAGAACTGTTTAAAAATTTAAAAGATCATTTCCCTTTATCAGCTTCGCTGCTGGCCACCATTCTAGCAATTTCCAAAACACAAGATTGGCCTCAAGCAGAGCAGAGAATAGAGAGGGGGCAGATCAGTGACATTTTCAATATCCAGGTACAATATCCAGCCTCTGTGGAAGCTGAGCAATGAATTATTTTCTGGGAGAGGAACAGACATAAAATTACCAAGTTGGAAAGAACCTCAGAAAGGCCCCTTACTTCAGGACATCTAATTCATTGGAAGCATGGAAGTCCTGTCTACATTTTAAAATATTACACACTTACATGTCAAAATAGGGGAGAGAGTATCTGGGGCAAATCACTGTAGCTGCTGGAACAAGGGAACCTCCCAAGCTCAGTGGCTTAACAGGAATTTTTGTAAACACCCATTGTGGGTGTTCATGATTGGCAGGAAGTCTTCCTTGAGGTCGTTCAGGGACCTCTTGCTTCCTGCTACTTGTGGCTCTTCTATCTTTAACACGTGGCTTCAGAAGTCCCTGGGCAGTGGAGGAGAGATGGCCCAGCAGCTTCGTAACCACATCAGGCCTGGGAGGTTGAGATCTTGCCCTAGGCTATCATGCACGGGTGAGGAGTCTCACAGCACACCCAGCTGTGACCGAGACTGGTTCGGGGTTGTCCACATCATAGCCTGTGCCTCAGGGAGTCGGCAGGCACTGGTGCTGACACTGGTACACACTGGCCCAGATCTTTTTCATGAGTGGCGTCATGTTTGGGTTAGGTTTGTGAACAGATGATTATGGACCCAAGTAGAGCATCACATGATTGGCTAGTTCTTTTGAGGACCAAAAGAGAGAGAGAATTGAAGGACAGAGACTGATTTGTCATTTTCTCAGCAGATGAGTATTCCCCCCAGTTGTTAGGATCCTGTCCCGATCAAAGCCCTAATATTCACATTTAAAACAAAATTTAAGAAATTGTGAAACCGACTGGTGATAAGCTCATCAAGCTGCAAGCCACCAGCAGTAGGCCCAGGTCACTTAGGAGAGTGGTGAATAGTTCTAAGTTTCATTTTGTACCTAGACCAAGTCTGTCCAACCTGAGGTCTGGTCTGTAGACCACAGGAGGCGCAGGATGGCTTTGAATGTGGCCTAACACAATTCGTAAACTTTCTTAAAACAGGAGAAATTTTTGCAATTTTTTTAGCTCATCGGTTATGATTAGTATTAGTGTAGTGTATGTGTGGCCCAAGGCAATTCTTCCAATGTGGCCCAGGGATGCCAAAAGATTGGACACCCCTGGCCTAGACCCAGGTGAACCAGGATCTATGTTTGTCTTTCCCCTGCTTAAAATGATCCAACATCCCCGAGAACATTGCATCAAATGAAGGTTCAAAGTTCCGGTCTTTAGGTGCTCCTATGGGGGCAGCTTCCCCACCCATAAGATCCCCTGCCCAGGTCCCCACATCAGTAACTAGTGATTGGGTCAGCATTTTGTCCTGAGTCCCTGGGCCGGGATGTTCCATCCTGCAACAGGGAGCACCTCTCTGTCCTTTTGCTGGTTTATAGCTCATCATCAGTTTCAGAAACCCCACATTTCTGACATCCATGGAGTCTAACCCAATTACAGTGATCCCTCGTTTTTCGCGGTTAATGGGGACCAGAACCTTCCGCGAAAGCTGAAAAACCATGAGGTAGGATTTGCCCCTAGGAATTTTCGTGTATGCGGGTACAAGAATGTTTTAAATATGTAAACAGTATTCATACATTACTCATTTAAGACAAAAATTACAACAGTATACGAATTTACTTAAACGTGTCAGTGCTAATTAATAAGGTTAATGACAAAACCTTATACAGTAATAAACATGAATCAACATTGCTTTCTGAGAGAGGCGAAGAGTCTTGTG